>SNQJ01S0051986.1:16638-34316 GCA_010110895.2 Picea sitchensis | reverse complement strand
ATAGGGGATAACGTAACCAATACGTAAAAGGGAAACATTTAAATAAGGGATAAGGCAATTAATATGGGATAAGGTCTTTATGAATGGATAAGGTATTAATAAAGCGATAAGGTATTTGGTGGGGAAAGTTAATGCAGGAAGGGCGGTGAAGGAGGAATAAGGGAAGTGGAGAAGGATTTTGGAGGGGGTCATTCATTCGAGAAGGGTGGAGAAGGATTTTGGGGGAGAACTCTGAGTCTTGGACCAAGGAGAGATTTGTGTTTGGGATTTACACATTGGACCGGGGTTGCTAGAGGTTTTGGGCTCGGAGGGCCAGGTTATCTGTAGATATACTGGAGCTAGGTTGTTTTCCTAGTTGGCAGGGTGGACAAGAGGTTTTGGGCAATTATTTTCTGTGTTTGCAACAGGACTGGACTGTGTAGCAGGTAGCAGAAGGAAGGCAGCTGGCAACAGGAATAGCATCAGAATCAGGTACCCTGTTGAATTATGCATTTATTTATTCTGCTATGAATTTATTTGATGAATCTAAATTGTTTAAGTTGCTGGTATGAAGATCGATATTATGTTGATTAGATATTGTATTATGCTGTTAAGAATAATTGCTCGTGAATATAACAATGTTAGATATATGTTTCTGGGCATTATAGTTGTGCTATAAGCCTCGAGGCCTCCTCTATCTTAGGGCATAAATGGGTAAGGTGATCCTCTTTACACAACTTACATGGAAACTTCACCTTCCACTTTTCCTTCTTGCCCTCGCCAATATTGTTCTTTTTAATGTTGTTATTATTCCCACCCTTGCGGTTATTATTTCTACCTTTCCTTTTATTCCCTCTGGGATGTTGGTTCCCCTTTGGGTTCGTCGACTGCAAGGAATGTACTTCCAATGGCTGGGTAGGAGAGGACGAAGTCGTAGCTTGTCTCCCGGCACACTAGTTGAGAGATAATTTTTTCATCTGATTTGTCACTTGGTCTACAAACTTGGCATTTGCTAAGCCTATGATGTCATCAACATGGGGCCTAGGGTTTTGTCTTGGATCATTACTCGATCGTGGTGCATCAAGAATAATTTCATAGAGTATCCCATATTGAGTTTATATAAGATCTAATTGTTGGGATTTAATTATGGCCTCTTCTTAGTCATTACCCCGGATATAGAAACATCCTTCGAAATATACAGTAACAGGGACTTAAGGAACCACTCCAATAGAAACTATGGAGGAATGTTAACTTTAATCAACCGCTTTCTTCTACACCACTCTTGAATGTGATCCTAGATGTGGGCCACTTTGTCCCGACAGAAAGTCGATAAAAGTTTGGTACCAGCGTCGTAATGAACTGACAATTGAAAGTGGTTAAGAAAAGATGAGGCTAACTCATGGAAATTTCAGTATGTTCCCCCCGGTAACTCAACGTACCATTTCACAACAACCCCCGTAAGGGTACGTTGAAACAGTCTCAAACGAACCGAGTCAGCATTAAGAGAGTTCGATGAGCACCATAAGTGAAAAGTAGTAACAAGATCGCCTAGATCCTCACCACTCTTACCCTTGAATTTCAGAATGTCTGAGGGAATCTTGGTAGGAACTGGGGGCCATGCCTAATTCAACGTGGCCAAAAAATGGAGCCTTAGTTGCAGTGTTTGAGACCATGCTCCTAGGAAATACTGACTTTGAGAGATTACAGGCTGAGGAGGGTTTTGGTAGACACCGTGGCCTTGCCCGGTAGGATAATATCCCCCTCCTAACTGATTCGTGAAAGGTTGTAAAGGCATCATCATTGATGGGACCACTTGTGAGGAAAAAGAAATATGATATAGATTACCCATGTGAGGATATATATTTACCTTTGACGAAGGAAATCCATGAGAGGGGTTTCCCATATTAAAAAATTGATTCCCCCTTGATGTAATACTATAGATTAGAGGAGTATTTTCCATAAGATAAGCATTCGTGGGAACGAGCATTGTGGACGATGGATAGACGAGCGGTATATATGAAGTAGGGACAACGCCCATTTTCCCATTCCATCCTTGAAAATTATAACTAGGATTGGGTCCGGAGGAAGGAGGATTCCAAACCCTTATTGTAGGAAATGAGTAATGGATATGACCCCCACCAAACGAGAAAGGATTATAAGGAGGCGACATGCCCCCTAACCCAAAACTAGTATTGATGTTAGATGTTGGAATGGAGGATGGCATGTGTGAAGCCATATTCGACATACCAAAAGAAAAAGGATTAGAGGCAAGAGGCATCGAATGAGCACTATAACTAGGCATCCCCATTAAAAAGGTACCAAGGGGAATGGATATCGATGATGATGAATTCATACTACTCAAAAACATATAAGGATTTGTCCCCACAGACTGAGCTGAGCTCATGGACTGGGTAGCTATAACTGAGGGAGTCCCTAAAATCCAAGTAATCGATGATGAGGGAGTCTCGGGGACTCCACTAACCATAGCAAAGGTTGGATTCAAATCAATACTCAAATATGAATCAGTACTCAGGATGGGATGATCGTGAGCCTTAGCGGTGGAGGTGTATGTACCACATTTATTAATTCTACACCTTTTAGGAAGCGGTTTTAGTTTCACCAAATTGTGGTAATTGATTCAAGAACCAACGAGACCGGTGGGGAGGATGGTCTTGCTCCATGATGACTCAAAACTCGTGATGTAAAGCAAAATCCTAAGGCCAACTAATATACAAAGAGCACACTCCTAAATAAAACTAGAGGCCAATGCAGACAAGTAAGAGAGGGTGGTTGAAAAGGGGTCCCCCGAACTAAAGAAGGTATGTATCTCTCTGGAGGGGATTGAGACTCCCGAACAATAGAGCAGAGGTAACAAAATCAGTTATAAGGATCCTCGTGGGCTTCACAACGCAATCAATTACTACCCTCTGAAGAGAAAATCCTCCATAAAGTCTATGTGTTGTTCGATCCCTATATGACTCAGGGTACCTGCAGAATAACCCATATAAGTAACCTTTGTGGATACCTACGATAGGCAACTAAGGTCACCACGATATAACCAATGCTCAACCGAATAGTCATAGGTTAGGTCCACTATATGGGAATGGTAGCTAAGCTCGAAGCTCAAGAAGCACCAAGGCACCCCAAGAACCCCTCAATACAAATAGAACCCCATAAATATATTTGACGTTAGGAAGGTATTAGAGGGTTATCTTTGCAACCAACTTCGTGCAACCTCTTTCTTAACTCCAACTTTAGTGGAGTCTCTCGATAACACCAATTATACAATGGATTTATCCACTCACTGGATGGACACCTATGTTTAGTTTTGTAGCCTTGGAGAAGTTTACTCACAGAATCCTATTCCAAGGCCCTAAATCCTGAACTTGTTTGTGTACCCTAAAAGATAAAATCTTTCTAATCAATTTTAATTATTGAGCGTTGATTTTAGTGGCTTCTATTTACTCAAGAGGTATGGTCGTGAAACTAATGGTGTTATGACTTAGCATATGAAACACGCACATGTAAAAACATTGTTAAGTACTAGTCTTGTTTTTCAAAAGAAATGGTATGCTTCTAAATGTTGCACACAAGATGCAGTCTCTTTCAATTTCAACAACAATGCAATCTTTCCTAAAATGCCAAGACTAATTCAATTTATACAAAAGTGCAAATGCCTCAATTGAAATGATTTTTTTTTGTATTTTCAATATAGGAAAATGAAAATGTAAAAACCATTTTTTTTGTATTTATAATATAAAGGAATGAAAATGCAAAACTGAACTAATAACCTCTCCAGAGTGTACATGCTCTCAACTTTTTTTTCTTCTCACAAGGCTTGTATATGGCTCAATTTATAGCCTTCAAAGTGAATTTAAGGGTCGAATTAGAGCGTTTCCAGCATATGAAAGGCCAAGGATCATGGATCTCATGACTTGGCATGGAAAATCTGAAATATTTTTAATTTTGAGCACAAAACCCGATGCACGTGAGCAATATTGGAGCAACTTGCATATGCACAAGTTGTATAACTGTAGCCTGCGTATATGTACAAAATTTTGAATTTTTTACTTTTGACAGAGAAAAATGGGGAAATTGATTCTGTAGAGGGAAAAGGTAGGCCACCAAATCATGATGCATAGGGTGTGGCAAAAATTGTTATAACAACAACAATCTCACTCTCGCTTGAGTTCTTGAAGGTGGAACGAGATGTTCCAAACATATGTTTTCAACCCAAGGGTTATCTCAACTAGTTGTTGCCAATGTTGTCGGGCATTTGGCTAGTTCTATGCTAGCGGGTGCCTGATTGGAATCCTCCTAAGTGAGGTGCACTAGTCTACACAAACGGATTTATTAAGGATGTCATGAACAATTGTGAGGAAGCATCCCTTGGATTTCCCCGTAAGATTTTCTTTCGAAAAAAAAGATCTTGAAAAATAGAAGTTTTTTGAATTATGTAGATGTGTGCATATAACATATGTAGTGCCCATGTTGGGCCATATTACTAAACCAAATCAATGTAGCATAACTTTGATACCATTGTAATATGAATGATATGCACATCATGACAAAACTTGTTGGAATACTAAGAGGGGGGGTGAATCAGTATTATGTAATTTTTACCACTTTTAACCAGAATATGTAGGCATCAATTCATCAACACTTTATCACTTATGATTTCATTCAAGATATTATGAGCAATACCATTAGACAACACATAACCATAGATGCACGGTACACAATAATTTTACGTGGAAACTCAAAAAGGAGAAAACCATGAAATTCTTTCTTATATATATCAAAAGATTACATTCATAGGAAGCACCAACTTCCAAATTCTCCAGCACCAACTAGAAGGAGGCTCCAACCTAAAGGAAGCTACAACAACCTGAATTCTCCAACTCCAACTAGAAGGAGGCTATAACCCCTTGATTTACAGGCTCCAACCTGAAGGAATCTCCAATTCCATGTGTTCTCCGGCTCCAACCAGAAGGAGGCTACAACCCCCTAATTTACAGGTGCCAACCTAAAGGAAGCTCCAACTCTGTATGTTCTCCGAATCCAACTGGAAGGAAGCTACAACACCCTTTCCTTGCCCCTTCCTTCCACCCTTAAATATAAACGTAGTGTCAACCTGTCACTGTCTCTGTCACTGTCACTGTCACTATCAGTGATACTGCTACATCATCATCATCAACTGGATCCACTCACATAGATCAAATAAACCATCAAAATATATGCCCAACATCAAGTATCCAAAGCATATGCCATATCATCCATAAACCATGTATCGAAAGATGTGACTCAAACATATTCCATAACATCCAAAATGATATACCAAGTATGTGCCTCAAACATGTGCCAACATTACAAAGATGTGCCTCTAACAATGAACCATAAAATATATAAACCATGTACCAAGGATATATCTCAACCATGTATCAACTTCACAAAGACACGTGCCTCAAAAATATGCATCCATGTACCAAAAGGCCTCCAAGACATGCCTCAAGCATGTGCCAAACTATCCATGATACAAGCCTAAAAAATACATTAAAACATACCTTTACTCATGAAGAAAACCTAGTGCATATCATCTTCAACAAACTCAAGATAACATCTTCATTGAATTTTACCTTAGACTCGTTGAACAGAGACTAGTCATCTCATGGGGCCTCGCGTGATAAGCCTCAAGCAACCCATGGGGGGTCCTCACGGGACACCATATATCTGACCCATGAGGGTCTGTCAAATAGGGTTTTAAGAAACCATTCTTTATCTGCAACTCTGAGACTTCCACACTCCTTCGCTTCCTCATATTCGCTAAAATATCACTTGAGAGATAGATGTTCAATGAACTTATGTGTGTACTGTTATCTCCAATTTGTGGATAACTAAGGAGATCATGTCTCGAGGCCCTCATGTTGCAGATATGGAGTGTCGAGAGACTACATGACCAACAATACCCTTTTGCACAGATGGAAAACCCACTCACCACCACAGATGGTCACAGTTTTGTAGATGGCATCCACCACACTAGCTGGCTCCTGGAAGGCAACGAGCCTTGCTCCATGAGGTACATGTCAGTTTTATGGCGAGCATGATTTCAATATTCAAGCCATTTGATTTTGTTGTATCTTATATTTCTCTAGATTTCATGATATGTGCTTGGACATTATTCCTTTTTCCCTGGTTCACCTTGGTGGTTGACATTGTGCCCTTGTAAGTGTAACACACCCAACCCCTAAATAGACTTTCTAGGGGTGGGGCATCAATTTTTCTCTTTCCTTGGTTCATATTCGGTCTCTTGCTTAAGAAAAACTCTCTTAATCAGATCCCTTGAAGCTTACATCTCTTACTATGCGCTTAAACCAACTAGTGGAGTCTTCCTCGTGACCTCAGGCTAAAAACCGGGAGCTAAGAACCTACGTTAGTACAAGTTTCAACACTTCGGAAGTTTCTGGGCTTCGAGAGTTCCAAAAGTGTTGTCAAGTTCTTAGATCATTGAACAGTGGAGGGGATCAACGGTCCACACCCTTCGCAAAGATCTACGGTTAGAAAAGAGTTTCGGTGTTCGATGTTGAACATTTCTATATCCTAATCCCTGAAGTCCCGTAATCTCACCAGGTACCCCTAGCCCTTCGACGTTGAACGTTCGACGATTCTCATTGGATGTTTCTTTTTACCATACCATGCCCAAACTCCTGAACTCTTGATAGCTCTCCATGTGGCCTTTGCCCTTCGATGATCTTCGTTCAACATTTGGTCCTGGTCGTTTCTAAATTATAACATGTCCCAAAATCCCTAAACTCCCGAAGTTACCCATACTCTCGGAGTCTTGTATACGTCACCAGCCATGGGGGCCAAGCGAGCACGAACCAGGGACTAACACACGACAAGGGTCAAGGGGTGACACATGTCCTCGATGGGGGGTGACATGTGTCATGTTCTAACAGGCACAACGGGTAGGTGAATCATCCAAAACTGGGTGACACGTGGCACACGTCAAGTGGGTCCACGTCACCTAGGATGACTTCAGCGAGCCACATCATCATAGACTGATAACTGTTCGAACCTTTAATCTAACAATCCACAAGATCCCACGCAGATCCATAGATCTATGGTTCTCGTTACTTCATGACTTCTGCTTCAGAGCTTACCAAATCCTCTTGATGCAAATCCCCCAAAGGCTAAGTCTCTGGACTACAGGATCTTGTGCCACATGTCCTTTTCGACAAACGGTCAAAATCCACTTCGAGAATCGCGACTTCGGTGAGTTCATACTTCATAAACTCTTGGTCGGTTTCCTCTGGAGTATGGAACTTAGAGACTACGAGATTGCTTACCACGCACCCCCTCATCCAATGGTCCTAGTTCAACGGTCAACGCTTGATGGGGAATGAGTAGAGGCCACGTGTCGCTCCACGACGCATTCCCGATTAGTCGAGTAGTCAAAGGTGGGTCCCTTAGATTGACGGCTAGAAAGGATCTGAGGATCGATGACCCACGCTATTTCGACATTTGAGAATTCGGTGAGTGTGTCTCCCGACTTTCCCTCCTGACCACGCCAGATCTGTCGCCACTTGTGCCTAGCATTTACTGCCAAGTTTTACTCCAGCTGGAAGAATTCCAGGGAAAACTCACGCATTCCTATATCATTGAATACCCGGACTCCCAGATAATCATTGATCCGTGGACACGTGTCCCTTCCCTTTCAACAATCCATATTTACTCAGTGACTCCGACGTTCAAGAGTTTCGACGCTAGACTACTCATGTTCTCCCAAAGCAGAACTTCGCCGAAGCACTTAACGTCACCCTTCCTATATTCGATCTAATGGCTGAGAGCGATCCATACTGGATCCCTAGATCGACGACCCTCATCGAATTGCAACTTCGACCTTGGGCTAATTTCAAGGATTGTGTAGTCACGAGTCCTGAAGTCCTAAAATGGTTAGCTCCTTTAGGGCTGGCGCAAGGTTCCTAGGCCCTGGTCACATGAATACTTTGGAAATTCTAGGGGCTAAATGATAATCCTTTAGCAGCAAAGGGTTTAAAGACATGAGCATGAGCCCTTGGTCAAATGGATGAATAATCTAAAGGAAAAACGCCCTTCTCCCACAGAACTCATACTTATCATTCACGCTAAGGTAAACTTGACGGGGTTGGCGAGGCTTAGGTGTTCCAATCGATCATACCCCCTCTCTCATGTGGATTCACATCCCCTTACTCTCTACAGTTAAATTGAGATAAGTCCAAGATCACATAGATATATAACAATTTACAGAAATCAAAGAGCATTTCTAATAATTGTTGAAATACTGCGAGACTGAATCATAAACACAAACATTTCATCATCACATCCAATATAATACACATAGTATGAAAATACTTATCAAAACTGGAAAATGTGAAGCAACTGCTGAAAGGGGTGCATGTTTTCTCCCAACCATAGGCATAATCATTCATGATGGATTTACCACTGGACACCCCCAAACTAGACCATGATGCTCTGAGATAGATTCTTTCTCTTTGCTCTACAATAGTCAGGGACGAAGGTTACTATCCTTGTCCAATAGGAACTCGACAACTGGTTTTCTCTGCTCCAAGCAAGGAGGTCTACACAAGTACTTCCTTAGTCACTTATCAACCTCATTTATCAACTTGTAGTGAAACCATGCCCCATGCTTCTTACATCCAAAACCAACTTTCTTCTTATCTTTTCTCTCAACTTCAGAATTGAGGTATCCCACTGCTCTTCTCTGGAGAGCGTTTTTCTCTCCTTTGTTATCTCGTAGATCTATATCTGTCCCCCGAATTACCTCATTTCTTGCCTTCCTCAACAAGTTTGTGTGGGTCCAAATCCCAATTCGTTGTCAGGCCTAGAAGCCTTACATATGGGGTACCCTGCCCCATCTCCTCATTAATCTTGAGGATGGCCTTCCAACTACCAGCCTGACTAGTAATTCATTTCTGGGTCAAAGGACTGTTGAGCAATTACACCTTGTAGGTACTGGTCAGATGAGGGTCATCTCAACCATACTTGGTTTCCCTTCACCATCTCTTTCATAGCGTTCACAGTCTATCTTGGCAAAGTTCCCCCCTTTCAACAGTTATGCAACACATATTCAAATTCTATTAATAACATAAATTCATACATTGACCCTTTTATACAAGGGTTCATTAAATCAAACATTGACACATATTTAGTCCGCCATAGTATCTTGTCAAGTTATAGTTATATCTATAAATTGGGGGAAACAAGGGTATTATAGTAAGTGGTTTTCTTTGGGGATGTGTTTGCTACTGGGAACTCCCTTAATGTGCCATCATACCATTCTCATCCATACTTACCACTTTCCATCATTATTCCCCTCCATTTCCTTATCTCTTCGGATTTTAGGGTGTATTGGCCCAAGAAGGGGTTGTACCTCATTCTATGGGAAGAAGGGGCTAAAGGCCCATAGGGGTTGATGCTGGGAAAAATATAAAAGCCTTATATAAAGCTTCTAGATGCTTCTCCCAGGTATCACCCAAGAAAGCAATGAAACACTTATCTTAGAGTAAAGGGGACCCACAATATAATAAATAATGCTTAAAAGGTTAGTTGAAGGATATGAGGTCTCATCATGAGCCAACCTATCATGTCCATGGATATCTAGTGGTATGACATTGTCATCATCTGGTCACCAAACCAGGGAAATGGCTCTCAATTGCATTGCTGGGAGAAAGGGGGTCTCATCACGAGCCAACCTTCTCATTTCCATTAGGTGTTTGTGGATGACATTGCCACCACCTGGTCACCACACTAGGGCACTGACCTTCAACATCTCCTTATGCTATATTGAAAGAAAATGAAGAAAGAAAGATAAAAGGCAATTAATGTGCTTGGAAAAACTGCATTTGTGGATGAAAGTACCACACACCCTCTAAAAAGGCACCCATGAATGAGACACTACGACCCCTTGTATGCCATGAGCTCTATGCCCATTGAGTCTTGACCCCAACCATTTCATTCACTTTACATGGCTTAGAGAGGGATCTCTTGGAAACTCTCCTTGACCTAGTGCAAGATCTACCCAATAGGACACCTCGTCAGTCCTAACATATTCAAGCTTGACAAGTCGCATAGTGTCTTTGAACTGTTAATTGTTTGATATTGTGATCTTTGATGCACATGATTAGATGGATTATATATTGATTGGATTCACTTATCATGATGTTATGACTTGAGATCCTCGGAGTGCGTGCTCATTTGTCTTTGCAGGACCTAGTTGGTGGACAATTTTGGGAGAACAAGCCTAGCTTGGGCTTCCGTGGGGCTACAAGCCCACAAGTTGGATGCCAGAGGCCTGCATTCTAGATGAGAGAGATAAGACTTGGACGACCTTGATGATGACTTGGACAACCTGCTGCCGTAACTTGCCAAATGATTTGCCCAGGAGGGGTAAAATGTTCTACATTTGAGCTTGACGTCATGATTTTGGCGCTAGGGCATGGTGGTGAGGTGCCACTCTTTTGACACATGGACGTTTGAGGAGGAGAAGGGTCTTCACCATGATGAGAGAATTTAGATGCTTGGCATGTGGCCTTTGGAAGCCTATCCATGCTTCTCCAACACCAACGAATTCCTCAAAGTGGCAAAACATCCCCTAAAGGGGTGACGTCCTCCTAAATTAGGGTTTTATTTGTGCAAAAATTGAAATTTTAAGCGAATTGTTTAATATTACTTTGTTAAGGGGGCAAGATTAGGGTTGTTGACCCCTAATCTTGTGTTTTACTCCTTAATTTGTGGACAAGCTATGTTAGCTACATTTTGTATAAATAGAGATCATAAGATCTCATTTTAATCACAACTCTCCCTCTTGTGAGAATCCTTGGTTTGAAATTTGCGCCACACTTGGATCTTTTAATCTCTTATGCACTTGTTTATGGTTATCTATTGGTAAATGGTTGATGGAAGTCTAGCGCTAGCTTTGGATGATGCTTTCTAGCTCTTGTGGTGGATTATCTTTGCATTTATCTTAATCTTGGTATGGTTTTCTACTATGATGCTATCATTTTTCAAGTTCAAGTATTGTTATGCTAGGAGCTAGGTGGGAAGTATAAGGGCATATACCCCCACCATAGCCTTCATCATTTTATTTGCTTCATCTCATTGATTATATAAGGGTTTGCTAAGAGAAGTAGAAGGGCATACACCCTCTTAGCCTAAACCCTAGCTGAGAGAAACTTGCCTTGGGAAGTAAAAGAGCTTACACCCCAAAGGAGGTAGCTTCTCTAAGATCACTTTGACTTTATTAACCCAATAGTAAAGGCACTAGTCATTTATTGCTGCATTGGAGAAATAAAATATTGCATTGGGAAAAGTGATTTTTGGTCAATTTTACTTCTTGCAAAGTGGATTGTATTCCTTGTGCCTTGGGAACCTCACAACCACTAGGGCGTCCCCATCTAGGGGATACTTATTGTTGTTGTTACAAAATTGCATCTTCAGCCATCAGGGCTACATAAACCTTAACTCATTTGCATGAATAACTCTCTTATCAACCATTGGATTTTGCTCAAAGTTTGCACACTTATTCTTTTTGGTCCGACACACTTTTGGGAAAAGTTTGAGGAGATTCCAGTGGCTGATTTTCTTGCTGTAATACATTGAATGTTACAGCCACAAGGCTGATATAATTTTTGCAGACAAGTGTTTACAATAGCCTTATCTTTTATGCTAAGAGTAGTAGTTTTTCATCTTGAGTTTAGCTAGTCATTTACTAGTTTTTCTCTTGCATTTTCTACTTGATCTTTAGAATTTATTTTACAGATTATAGTACCATTTTCTTGCTGATATATATTGTTATCTATTGCTGCAAATTAGGGACAACAAGCTTAACTTACTGATCCAACTAACATATATTATTGCAAAGTGTCTTTTCTTGTGTCTCGAGCAGGTACAATCATCCAAGGAAGTATTATACATGTGGGCAAACCATTACTTGACATAAAAGGCATATCTCTCCATGTTTCACTCCACTTATACTTGAACTATAGGGGTTTTACTTCCATCCATCTTCATCTCCATCTCAATCCCCCTAGGGTCACCGAGATCACCTCCCTAGAGTGACCTAGTCACTCTTGAAGTGTGGGACCTACATCCAGGTGACATTGGGTGTAGGATTCCCAAGTTGTAGCACTTTCTTTGTGGTTGGGTTGGGATCTTCCCAACCTACAACTTGCGCTATAACATTTTGGCACCATTTCCGGGGAATATTTTGAATTTTTTTCGTACCCTAATGACACTTTGGTAAGCTATCCCAAATCCTTTCCCTTAGCTTAACTGGTGACTTCACCTGAGGGATGTTCCCTTTCCACATTTCTTGATGAGTTCATTTTGAAACTCATCTGGTGACTACACCTTCCCAGAATCCTCCTTTCCCTAAACCTTTTCCCCCTAAGAGGTTCATGTTAATATTATGGTAGCTGCGGGAGGTATTTACCTCCACATGTAAACCTGACGAGAGAAGCAAGAAGAAACCTTAATGAGTTGGCTAATAACCCTAGAAGACAAGTCGGCTCAAGAGGATAATTGGTATTAGGTTATTAGCCTACAAGAGAAGAAATCGGCTAGAAGAAATATTATATACTAAGTAAATAGACACCCAGAATGAGAAGTCGGCCTAGACAGTTAGCCAGAATTAGTATAAATACAGGAGGCTAGTCTTCATTCTGGCAGGCATTCTCAGAATTGTAGAGCAACACTTGTGCGCACTGCAGTTGCCCAATTTGTGTGCAAGTTTGGAGGAGAGTTGCCGTTGCAGTTGCTGCAGCTAGCAGATTACATTTTTGGCTTGGACTATCTCTTAGTTATGGTTTGGACTATCTGATCAGCTCTTGTTTGGTGCGCTATCCTCGGGGAAAGGTGCGCTACCCTTTGTTTGGCTATCTAGCCTAGGGTTTGCTTCCTGAGTGATTCTCTGTCAAGGTCAAGGTGCTCGGAGGGTGGCTTCGGCCTATGGTTGGGTGAAAATAGTGATATTGTCAATGGTAAAAGGAGCACATCCATTATATTCTAACAGGTTATGGGTCCACGCCTCCTTCATTCAGTCTAACCATTGGAAGGGAGCATAGCCATAATGATATTAAGCTCGTTGAAGAACTATCACTAGGGTTTCTAGCAGGAGCAATCACCAAAGCAATGCCGCCAGGGTTACTAGCAGGTGCAGTTGTAGAAACCCTAATCCTCTTGTTGAGGCACCTTAAGTGAAGGGATTGATCTAATTTCTGGATAGATCAGTGCACCCTAGCCTAGCGCATCTCCTGGTACTCTCAGCAAGCCAAGATGTCAAGTTTGAGTTTTTGGTCAAATATAGGGTTGACCAAGTCAAAGAAGCCATGACCTACTCCATGAAGTCAGAAAACAAGTTAGATGGAGCTTCTAACTTCAGAGCGTGGAAGGCAAGGATTGACCTCATCCTTGCCAAGAATAAAGTGTTGGATATCGTGAAAGGAAAGATCATGAAACTAGAGTTTGAAGAAGGAAAAGAGAAAGAACCGCATAATGTTGCAGTTATGGAGAAGTTCAAAGACAGCAATATCAATGCCATGAGTATCATAGTGGACTCTATAAAAGACCACTTGATACCCTACATCTCCCATCTTGACTCATCAAAGAAGATGTACGATGCCCTAGCAAACCTCTTCTCAATCAGAAACATTGGACAAGTAATGAGTCTGAAGAATGAGCTTCGTGACATGAAGATGAATGATGATGAAAACATAACATCATACTTTGTGAGAATCTCCCAGTTAAGAGATCAACTACAAGCTATTGAAGAGATCATTTCAGAAAAGGAATTGATAAACATAGTACTCAATGGTCTTCCCAAGACATGGGCTGCATTTGCCGCAAGCATGAACACAGGAAGGATTATGCTACATTTGAAGAACTTTGGACTTGCTGTGCTCAAGAAGAATCAAGGATCAGTGCAAAAGAAAAACCCCAAAAGAAGTACGATGATCAAGCCTTTACAACAAAATTCAAGAATTTCAGGAACAAAAGGAAGTTTGGTTCAAGGAAGAAGCCAAATCAAGAGAAAGACATGTCAAAAATATAATGCTTCAACTGTCGAAAGTATGGTCTCTACAAGAATCATTGTCATGAGCTAAAGAAAAGGAAGGGGACACACGAAGAATCAGTTGCCGAAGAAAAGGAACCTACAAAGACGACCAAGCAGGATAAAACAGACTTCTAAGACAAGGTAACAATACTCTTCTTAGTTCTTGTACATATCTTGTTTGCATAGTCTCTGTACATATCTTGTATATCTATCTCTTAGAAGATAATATGTTCCAAGAAGAATTATATCTATAGAAGAACAAACAAGATAAGGATTTCTATCATTATACAAGTCAGATAATACACATGAAAGGATAAAAATACATCAAACAAATCACATGGAAGCTATTACAAGATAAACTGAAATCAGAATCAATCTTGAAGAAACTTAGAAGAAGCAAAGACAGAAAGAAGTCAACAATCAAGAGGACATTGGAGAAAGACTTATGACATTTTGCAGAAGACAATAAGGATGAAGACATAAGCGTGGACTCTGTTAGATGGAGGGAGCAGATTACATATTTCCAAAAGAAAAACATGCACTCATACATGAAGCAAGGATTAGGAGGGAGATAATCCTATGATCCATTGAAGATGATGAAGTATATATCCATGGTAGCAGCCATGAAAGGCATTACATGTTCAGTTCGACCTTAGAAGAAGTCTTCTTCAAAGAGAAGCCTTAAAGTATCCCTGGTTGTCCATCTACGTCGGTGATCCTATGATGAAAGGAAGAAGTGGAATCTTTAGGGAATGGAATCTATAAGAAACTCCATGGACCCAAGAGCTAAAGAAAAACATGAGGAAGAACATGAAGATTACAAGAAAGAAAGAGAAGCCAGAACAACCAGTCATTGTATCGAGAATCACAAGATTACCAGCCTGATATGAACTCACTAAAAGCAATCAAGCAAAGGAACTAAAAGTTGTGATGAAGAACAATGTATGTGAATGCAAGCATTGCAAGATCCATAACTAGAGTTTCTCCCAGATGGAGGGAGAAGACTATGATGATTACTTGTTCCAGTAAACCAGACATACCTCTACATGAGTCATTACATCATCTGCAATATCCATGGGTTGGAGTTCTACATTAGATGAATGCAAAGAATGTTATCCAGAGCAATTGAACAAAGAGCGTATGAAGAGCAACCTCAAGGCTTTGAGGCATACCAGAAAGAGACCCTTGTATGCAGATGGAAGAAGACAACTTGGTGTAGAACCTCCAATGCACAACAGAAGCATGGTGAATATTTTCTATAATAGAGACATTGTATCAGAATGATTACTCAGAAGATCAGGATGATGAATTGCCAATCCATGACAAAGATCTCATGATGATAGAAGAAGTGCCACATAGATATGTTCCAGTTTGACCGCTGCCACGATATTGTGAGCTAGAAGGAACCAAAGAGGAATCCAACAATGATATACTTTATTGATCAAAGCCACATGAAGCCTTCAGAGAAAACCAATGTTCCAGACCGAAGTACATTTGAAATCAAGCATTACATTATCCGTGATGAAGTCCAGAAAGGAGAAAGTGGTTCTACAATACATATCTCCACAGATGAGTCGATAAGCAGACATCTTGATAAAGCTTTTGTCCAAGATGAAAGAGTTTTTGTACTCAAGCTGGAGCTCGTGGAGATGACTTCCTTATTGAAAAAGGAAAAGATGAATCCCAGGTTGGGAGGGGGCACTCATATGTTATTGATTGATGGAAAATCATTTTTCAGTTCAAAAATGGTCTAGGATGAGCAGTTCCTTTCCAGTTTATAAAGTGGTTTGAGATTTCTGACGGATAGACATTTACCAGTTCAGAAAATGGTCTAGATCGAACGGTCATTTTCATAATGAAAATGGTTCAATTGATTGTTGATGTACCATAAACAACAATTTCCCATTGATGTTAACATGGGGAATGGTCTAGGGTAGTCTCTCTTCTCGAGGGTTACTCAAGAAGACTGGCCCACCTCGTCGGACAACGATTTCCCATTGTGGTTAACATGGGGAATGGTCTGTTTTGGAGGTTGGTGTAGGATAGTCATTCCTTACGGAAGATTCACTCTCTCCAGGGTGAACTTTAGTTAGTGCCAGAGGAATGGCCTAGGGTGGGGAATGGTCCAGGTTCAACAATCAAGGACAGACATTTCTTAGGGCAGACTCATTCTCTCCAGGTTACACTTTGTCTAGTGTCGGAAGAATGGCTTAGGGTGGGGAATGGTCCAGGCTCAAAAATCGGGACAGTTATTCTTCCTTGCTTGAGAAGAATAGTCCAGATAGCTCATCATTGATGTTTGAGCTTATGAGGGCAGATGCTCTTCCAGGTTCTCACATATGTGAGTGGAAGAATGGCCTAGATGATTCGGTTTATATTATAACATTGTTTCTGTGTAGGTTGATATCAGGATATTTACGAAGACTGTATGACTCTAGACAGTATATGTATACTGTTGTGGTCGATGTGTTCCACTGTTTGTGACTATACGTCACTGATCAAGTACCTGTGTGTTACTTGGTGTGGTAGTGTACCACTAGATTGTAGTTGTGTACTAATATGGATAGACACAGTTGTGTTCTATTGAACGATATTGTTCTGATTGCCTTGAAGACTATCAACAGTGTTGAAAATGATTATCATCTAGATGGATGATCAATGGACAGAGATTTCCCAGATGAAAATTTGGTTCATGACATTTATTTTTCTAAGACATATGTCCAGATTAGAAGAATGGCTCTTCTGTCACTATGTGGTGTGAGTGAGTTATCCAACATCATGTCTAATTACTCAGAAAGAGTATGTTTTCGAGAGATGATGTAGCTGATGACACTGATGGTGATGATGATCTAGTCATGACATAGTCTATACAACTATGTTGATGCTACTGGGTGAATGGTATGTTTGTGCCCAAGACCATTACCTGTAATACCTCCCCAGCTAGGAGGGAGTGTTAATATTATGGTAGCTGCGGGAGGTATTTACCTCCACATGTAAACCTGATGAGAATAGAATATTTAGGGAAGCAAGAAGAAACCTTAATGAGATGGCTAATAACCATAGAAGACAAGTTGTCTCAAGAGGATAATTGGTATTAGGTTATTAGCCTACAAGAGAAGAAGTCGACTAGAAGAAATATTATATACTAAGTAAAGAGACACTCATAATGAGAAGTCGGCCCAGGCAGTTAGCCAGAATTAGTATAAATACAGGAGGCTAGTCGTCATTCTGGCAGGCATTCTCATAATTATAGAGCAACACTTGTGCGCACTGTAGTTGCCTAGTTTGTGCGAAAGTTTGGAGGAGAGCTGCCGTTGCAGCTAGCAGTTTACGTTTTGGCTTGGACTATCTCTTGGTTATGGTTTGAAATATATGATCAGCTCTTGTTTGGTGTGTTATCCTTGGGGAAAGGTGCGCTACCCTTTATTTGGCTATCTATCCTAGGGTTTGTGTTAAGAACCAAACATCAATATAGCATGGAAAAACCTCAGGAAAAGTACTCAACGCCTTGAAACTGAGATAATTTCAGATAATAAGCCTCTTCGAGGGGGCAACCTCCTTTTACCCCACTTAAAATGTTCAAGTACAA
>SNQJ01S0051986.1:0-16628 GCA_010110895.2 Picea sitchensis | reverse complement strand
AAGTGCTATTTCTGTTGCTATTTCGTATATCATTTCTGTGTATTGTGAAGATTATGCTGGATATTTTATTGTTATTCTGTCATTTCTAGTATTTCGTTTCTGTTCTGCATATTTTATATATCTGGTATCTTGCAGAATTACATTCATTGGAAGCACCAACTTGCTTTGTTTTCTAGTTGGAACTGGAAGGAGGCACCAACCCCTTAGTTTCTCAGGCTACAACCTGAGGGAAGCTCCAACTCCCCAATTCTTTGGCTACAACTAGAAGGAGGCTACAACCCCCTAAGTTCTTCGGCTACAACCGGAAGGTGGCTACAACCACCTATCATTGCCCCATTCAACCACCCTGAAATATAAATACCGAATGTAGACAACCTGTCACTGTCACTAAATCAACCACTACCACTTTCAACCTATCACTGTAAACTAGTACCAATAACCTGTAAAAACTTGTACCAATCAACCTATACCAATAACATGAACCAACATATACCATGCATCAAACTTGACTCATCAATATGTACCAACATCATCAACTATATACCTCATGTATGTGCCAACTCATCAACTACTTGTCTCAACCATGTACCCAACATCCATATACTAAAGACATACACCAATATAACCATCAAAAGTTATCTAACAATTCATCACTCTATCCATAAACCAAATACCATAGACCCTTACATCAAACCATGTGCCACAACCTCACTATTATGTAGCCTCAAGATAAACCAACAACTTCAGCAACACATCTCAACCAAAAGACCAATACCCATATGCCAAATACCAACAACAAAATACCAAATATATCCCTCAACAAATCTGATATATGTAGCAATACTGAACATCCAATACCATCTCAAGAGCTAAACCCTAGCTCACAAAACATACCTCAAACAAGATGTGCCATATCTCTCATAAATAGACCCCAACCATGTTGCTGCCGTGATTTTTTTGCCACACTTTTTTTGCTGCGATTTTTTTTTCGCACTTTTTCTGCCGCAATATTTTTGTCGCGCTTTTTCTGCCCCAATTTTTCTATAGCAGTTTTTCTGCCGCAGTTTTCCTACCGCACTTTTTCTGTTGCACTTTTCCTGCCACACTTTTTCTGCTGTACTTTTCTCTATCAATAGTACCTGCCTAAATAACCTTTCACAAAATATATATTCAATGATATTCAATAGGTTCAAGTGTGATTAAATAAGAGAGTCTTGCCTCTTATTTATACTTTCATGTAACATCCCACTTTCCTTATTTTAGGGAGTTCTCCATTAACTTTATTATTTAAATAATTTCTTTTGCAAACACTTTGACTACTTTGACCTTTTGGGGCTTTTAGATGACTCATGAGGGTTCTCCAACTTCACATGGAGATAACTCTCTAACCGTGAGGAGTTATGTGACGTTCCACATACCACCGGAAATGGCATGAAATGTACTATCCATCTAGAATAATATTACCTACAAATATATCAAAACTCATACCATTATCCATCAAACAAACTTGGGTCCATTACGCAAACCTTTGTGCTACCAGACTTTATTCAAGGGTTGAAATCAATGAAAACCAACCCAATTAATCAACAATCTCCCCCTTTGGCATTGATGAAAACACTCTGATGCAATACCAAACTCATGTCATGCAATATTGAAGTCATATAACTCATGCTCCCCCTGTGACCATCGCTCCCCCTGGAACCATGCCTCTGTGTTACTCATGCTCCCCCTGTGACCATCGTTCCCCTTGGAACCATGCCTCTGTGTTCTGCATCTGATAAATATCTCCCCCTTTGTCATCAGTGGCAAAGGTATCTTTCCATCTGGGGCTGCTCCCCCTAACTGAACTGTCCTTGGGGATACTCCTCCTGACTGAACTCTTCTTAAAACTGATCTCCCAACCCGAACTGTCCTCTTTATGGTGCTTCCTCATGTAAATCTAAGACATATAAGATAAGCATTCAAAAGCATTCATTTTGGAGTAGAAATTACTCCAAGTCTCTGGCAAAGATACTCAAAGGCCTCCCGTGGAAGCAATTTTGTAAAGCTGTCTGCCACTTATTATTTTGTGCCCACATATTCAACTTTGATCTTCTTCACTGCAACATATTCCCGTAGGAAGTGATACTTTATTGGAATGTGCTTCGTCTTGGAGTGCATCACCAAGTTTTTTGAGATACTGATGGTGCTTGTATTATCACAATAGATTGGAATGGCCTCATCATACTCAACCTGTATATCTGTCAGAGTTTGTTTCATCCATATAACCTGTGTACAACATGTTGTTGCTGCAATATACTCTGCCTCGGTGGTAGATAAGGATAATGATGATTGTTTCTTGCTTAACCATGATACTAAACACTCACCCAAGTATAATTCTCCTCCATTGGTGTTTCGTCGATCATCAATGCAACCTGCCTAATCCGCATCTGTGTAGGCAATAAGTGATAGATCCTTTCTTTTTGGATACAACTCTTCTGTTCCTTTGAGATATCTGAAATTCCTCTTCACTGCTAATACATGTGATTCCTTTGGTGCTGCTTGAAATCTTGCCACCTGTCCAACTGCCTGCATTACATCTAGTCTAAATGATGTCATATATAGTAAGCTACCAATCATTGACCTGTATTGTCTCTAGTTTGTAGACTTTGAATGATCATCTTTGCTCAATTTGCAACAGTTTTGATATGAGTGGTAACTAGTTTGCAATCTTCCATTCTGAACCTCTTTAGCATTTATTTGATATACTTAGTTTGAGAAATAAAACTTCCTTGGTTGCTTTGATGTATCTGAAGACCTAGAAAGAATGATATTTCTCCAAGTAATGACATTTCAAATTCATTTTTCATATCCTTTGCAAATTTCCAGCTTAACTTGTCATCAATACTTCCAAAAATAATATCATCAAGATAACTTCAATTAATAAAATACTATCTTGAGGTACTTTGATGTACAAGTTTTTGTCTGCACTTCCTTTTTTGAACCCTACCTACTGTAGATATTTATCCAGTCTAGAGTACCATGCTCTAGGAGCCTGTTTTAGACCATACAAGGCCTTCTTCAATTTACACACATAATCTGCGTTCTCTGACAACTGAAATCCTTTTGGTTGTTCAATGTAGACTTCTTCTTCAAGTTCCCCATTCAGAAAAGATGATTTCACGTCCATCTAATACACTTTAATATATTGGAGCATGCATAATCTAGGAGCAATCAGATTGCTTCCATTCTAGCAACTGGAGAAAATGTCTCTTCAAAGTCGATTCCTTCAACCTGTGCATATCATTTTCATACCAATCTAGCTTTGTTCCTTATAACTTGTCCATCTTAATTCAATTTATTTATGAATACCCACTTTTTTCCAATCACATCCTTATTCTTTGGTCTTGGAACGAATTCCCAAGTGCCATTATTCTCTATTTGATCCAATTCTTCATCCATGGCCTTATTCAAAAATTCATCATTGTTGGCCTCTTCAAAACTTTTTGGTTCAATCGTAGATGAGAGTGCTAGGTGCGTTTTTTCTGGTGAACAGATTCTTCTTCTAGTCTCAACTCCTGCATCTTTGTTTCCGATAATCTAATCTGAAGGATGATTATTTTGTACTCGTTTGTTAGGTGTCTTTGGAGGCACTTGCTAAACTTGCTCTTCTACTTCTGTATGATCATCTTCATCTTCCCCTTCTACTTCTTCTTCATCTTCTGCTTCTTCTTCGTAAAGTTGTTCCATTGATTCATTTTCTTCTTCCTTTAATTTGCGTCCACCTGCTTCATCAATTGTTAGATTGATGCTTTCCACAACTTTGTTCAACCTCAAATTGTAACATTTGTATGCTTTCCTTGTACTTGAGTAACCAACAAGTACTCCTTTGTCCACACAAGAGTCAAACTTTCCCATTCTCCCATATTCTCTTTTGATGTAGCATTTGCTTCCAAATACTCTTAAGTGCTTCACACTTGTTGGTCTTCCTTTCCATAGCTCGTATGGAGTTTTGTTAGTGTTGTTTCTGAGCATTACTTTGTTTTGAATGTGAATCATTGTATGCACTGCATGTGTCCAAAAGATATCTGTCAATTTGGAATCCATTAACATTGTTCGAGCCATTTCTTGTACTGTCATGTTCTTTCTTTCAACAACTCCATTTTGTTGAGGTGTCTTAAAAACAGAGAATTGCTTTTTTATTCCATGCCAGCTGCAGTAATCCATAAATTCCTTTGAAGTGGAATTTCATGTACCATGCATCAACCTTGACTCATCAATATGTACCAACATAATCAACTATACACCTCATGTATGTGCCAACTCATCAACTACTTGTCTCAACCATGTACCTCAACCATATACCAAAGACATACACCAATATAACCATAAAAAAATATCTAACAATTCATCACTCTATCCATAAACCAAATACCATAAACCCTTACATCAAACCATGTGCCACAACCTCACTGTTATGTAGCCACAAGCTAAACCAACAACTTTTGCAACACATCACAACCAAAAGACCAATACTCATATGCCAAATACCAACAACAAAATACCAAGTGTATCCCTCAACAAATCTAATATATGTAGCAATACTGAATATCCAATACCATCTCAAGAGATAAAACCTAGCTCACAAAACATACCTCAAACAAGATGTGCCATATCTCTCATAAATAGACCCCAACCATGTTGTTGATGCAATTTTTCTGTCGCAGTTTTTCTGCTGCGATTTTTCTGCAGTGATTTTTCTACTGCGATTTTTCTGTCGCACTTTTTTTGCCATAGTTGATCCAGATTTTATGAGCAGAACGAAATGAATACAGATTATTAACATGTTCTTAACACAAAATAATAGAGATACAATAAAACTGGTTTTCTATTCAATAACAAAATACGCTGAAACTGTAAAATGCTGCGGAAACAAGCTTGCTGGAATGGTGGCGGCTTATCTCTGAGAAGAGATGTGACGGTTGCGTGCATTCGCTAGAAGAATATCACAATGAGGCTATGAAGGCCTTTTTACAATAAACAAGAATGCCAAAACCCTAGACATCCAAAAAACCTAACCCTAGGAGATGAAGCGCCAAAAGTCATGTGGGCTATGTTTGGGTAAGTTAGTACATCTACTTCCCGGGGTCGTAACTTTTGCATACGATCTCCGTTTTATGCGTGTGATAGCATGTTGGAAAGGTATCATCGAGGAGATTAATTTTGGGGGCTTAATCATGCTTTGACTATCATTGAGAAGCTCGATCCCGAAAAACCTTCATTTAGGTCCTCAAAATGGCCCCGAAAGTTAAAACTGCTAAAAATAGTAAATTGCCAAAATTGTCAGAAAATTGTTTTGAGCCAGTTGGAAAAGGTGGGTGGCCACTGATATCCATATGGATCATTCCTCCCTCCTTAGGAATAAATGGTATCCATTGCATTGAGGTCCCCCATCAGATGAGAAAATTTCTTCTGAATTTGGCCCCGGGTGAGCCACTTGCCTTGGTGTAGGAGCTGCCTTGCTTTGACGACTCGATAAAGCTGGATCCTTTGTTGTCGAGTGCCCTTGATCTGTGTGTCCACAATCTGATCATTGGATGCCTGTTGTATGCATTCAGGGTTGAGCTCTGTGGGTGTTAGTTGTTTTGCTACTTCTGAGGTGTCCAATAATGGTGGGAAATAAGGGCGAAGGAGATCCACATTGAACACTGGGTGCAGGCCAAGGAAAGGAGGAATGTTGAGCTCAAAAGCATTATCCCCCACAACCTTGGTTATAGTGTACGACCCATAACGGAGTGGGAGAAGCTTCCGATGGGGTCCTGTAAGGCATTCTTTCTTCAAGTGCAACCAAACTTTGTCACCCACCTGAAACTTATGTGGCACCCGATGTTGATCATGGTGTTGTTTGTACTTGTCATTGGACTTCTGTAGGATATCCTAAACCTGTTGGTGGATGTGCTGGATCCGCTCAATGAACCGGTGGATTTGTCAGCTTCAGTTGGAGTAGGAGATGAGTCGGTCGAGGTGACAGCAAGGGGAGGTGCAACATCTATGGGACCCAATGGTTGGAATCCCAACCCCACCTAAAAGGCGCTGCGGCCAGTTGAGCTATGCAGAGCTCGGTTGTAGCTATGCTAGACATAAGGAAGGCTCTCATCCCATGTGTGAGGATGCTTTGAATTATACATGTGAAGGATATGCACAATCATTTGATTTACAACCTCGGTGTGGCCATTTTTCTGGGGGTGGAAGGCCATGGATTTGGTGAGCTTCGTGTTCAACAGTGACTAGAGGCTCGACCAGAATGTGCTAAGAAATTGACTATCCCGATCTGAGACAATGGTTTGTGGGATTCCAAAATGTACCTAGACTCGTTCAAAGAAGAGCTTGGCAGTGGCCTCTACTATGATGCTCTTCTTGCAGGCAACTAGAATCACCATCTTAGAAAAGCGATCAACAACCACAAAAACACAGTCATTTCCCCGCTTGGTGGATGAGAGCCCAACATGTAGTCCATTGAGATGGATTCCCATGGCCTGTTAGGAGTAGGAAGAGGGGTGTACATGCCCTATTTCTTAGTGGTCGGTTTGGAAATAGTGTAGGCAGTGCAGGACCTGATATACTTGCTGACCTCCTGTCGAAGTTTCAGCCAGTTAAAATGTTTCTGTAGCATCGCCACTGTCTTTTCGACGCCAAAGTGTCCTGCCACCCGACTGTAGTGGGATTCCCAGATCAGCTTCGCTCACTCACTTGATGGAACACATATATGGTCCAGAAGACACAACAACCCATCTTGAAGATGGAAATTATTGACAACTGTGTGTGCACCCAACATTTGGTAGGTGGTGGCAAAGTCAGGTTCTGTCTCATAGAGTTGAGGCCATCCAGATGTCTCATGGTTGCAAGAGTCTAGCACCATGGTGAGTGCCACGATTGGAGGTCTACTGAGGAAATCATCGACGCGATTAGTGCTTCCTATTTTATACTTGATGTTGAGGTGGAATTGCTGCAAGTATGTGGACCACTTTTTATGGCGGTCATTCTGCAATTTTCCCTGTGTCTGCATGAACTGCAATGGCTTATGATCAGTGTGGATGACTGTCTCCTTCCCAAGAATGTAATGTCTCCATTGGTGGCAGGCTTGCACAATGGAGTACATTTCTTGGTCGTAAGTAGGGTACATATAGACAATATCTCACTATGATAGGCCACAGGGTGGTTGTGCTGAGTGAGAATGATGCCCATAGCATAGTCTAAAGCATCTATCTCGATCTCAAAGGGATGTTGCAGGTCTGGTAGTGAAAGTACTGGGGCTGAGCACAAGCACTGCTTCAAATCATCAAACGCTTATTGTTAGGACCGGCCCCACAAAAATTTTTCCTTACCACCACCCCTGTTTATTTGGCTGAGGGCCCATGCAATATGGGAGAATCCTAACATGAACCTGCGGTAGAAATTGGCAAGGCCCAAGAAGCTCTGAAGCTCAATGAGTGTTGTTGGGGCTGGCCAGTCACAGATGACTTGGATCTTGGTTGGATCCACATGGCGTACATGTGGATCNAGAAATTGGCAAGGCCCAAGAAGCTCTGAAGCTCAATGAGTGTTGTTGGGGCTGGCCAGTCACAGATGACTTGGATCTTGGTTGGATCCACATGTACGCCATGCTGATCAATGATGTAGCCTAGGTAATGGACCCTGTCCATGCCAAAGGAGCATTTTTCCAAGTTGGCGTATAACTTGTACTACCACAGGGTGTGCAGAACCTGTTGAATATGTTACAAGTGTTCGGCCCAAGTCTTTCTATAAATTAGAATGTCATCCAGATACACCACTACAAAAGTATTGGTGAATGGTACTAGGATATTGTCCATCATCCTCATGAAAGTGGCTGGAGCATTTTTCAAACCAAAGGGCATGACCAACCATTCAAAAAGGCATTCCTTTGACTTGAAGGCGATCTTCCATACATCTGTCTATTCTATTGGGACCTGGTGGTAGCCAGACTTCAGATCAATCTTACTGAAGTATTTGGCCCCCATGAGTTGATCAAGGAGGTCGTCGATTTGGGGAATCGAGTATCGATTTCTAACTGTGATTTTATTCAGAGCCCGGTAATCAAAACAGAGTTGCCAAGTTCCATCTTTCTTCTGTACCAGCATGATTGGGCTCCTGCAAGGTGATGAGCTGGGACAGATGTGTCCCTTGTGGAGTAGTTCTTGGATCTGTCACTTGATCTCCTCATTCTCTAATAAAGAGAAGCGATAGACTGGCCCATTGGGCAGTAGTGCGCTAGGGGTCAAATCGATGGGGTGCTTGACCTGGCAGTGCAGAGGTACCCCTGTAGGTGAGGAGAAGATATCTGAGTATTCTTCCATGACCTTATCTACTTGTTTATGCTATGTGGAGAGGTAAGTTGTAGAGACCCTGGATGTGGATGTGATCTTTCGCTTATTCTGAGAGCAAATCACGAAGAAGACAAACTTCCCCGTCTGAGAGATGACCTTCCTGCATTGCTTAGCAGAGATCAAGGAAATAACACTAGGTGGGACTGCCTCGGGTATCCTGTACAATTTCCTGTTCAAAGTAATAATAACACTACGAGGCCTAGACTCATATACAACATGACGTTTCCATAAATAAGGTTGGCCCAAAAGAACATCACAAACTTTGAGAGGAGCAACATCACACAATACCTCATCTTTGAAGGGCTTGATGTCGTACGACAATCGACACTGTTGGCTGACACAGAGATTGCTTCCTTGGTGGAGCCATCTAATGGTGTAGGGTTGTGGGTGCGGCGTTGTTGGCAGGGCCAGCCACTTAATGACCTCTGTTGAGATGAGGTTCTTCTGGCTACCGCTATCAACGATGAAGTGCAGCGGGGTTCCTTTTACCCACATTTGTGAATGGAAGAGGCGCTCTCCTTCTTCTGGCTCGTCTGGTTCACCAGGCTGGATCTTGGTGGTAGCAACGGTGGCACTAGGTTCTGAGTCAATGATCCATATTCCCCTTTCTAGTTCTGGCTCAGAGTCAGAATCTGCATCTGATTCAGAGGCTTTCACTTCGGCCACCAACGACTGCTTTGAGCGGCAGTCAACAGTGTTATGCCAAGGGCTCTTATGGAAGTCGCACCACTTCCCGATATCTTTCTTTGTCTTTCCAGTGTCCTTCTTTCCTTACAGCTTGGATTGGTTGTCCTAATACTGTGCATACTTACTCTATCCTTTGTTCTATGGGTTGGGGCCACCCTTTCTTGGCTTTTGTTGTGAGGGGTTTCCATGCCCAAATTGCCGCGTCTTTTGTTTGAGCTTCTGCTTGATTTTAACGGCATATCGGTAGGCCGTGCCCAATGATGAGATGTCTAGAAATTCCATTTTGGTATGGATGTATCTATGTAGAGCACCGTGATACTTGAGCATCAAATGTCACTCTGAATCTTTGATACCTAGCTTGGTGCGCAAGGTATGGAAGATATTTGTGAAATCTAGCACTGCTTGGTCTCTTTCTTGCCGCAGTGTGGTCCATTTGGTATACAGGTTGTTATAACTTCTGTCAGGGTAGTAATGTTCCTTAATATCATCCTTGAAGGATTCCCAGGTGGTCGTGACTTAAAATAATGAGGTTTCCTCTATTTTATTTTTCTCACAGAAAGTTTCCCACCAATCTTGGACATGGGGAACGGCTTTGAGGAGCGCAAAAGTAATCTTTTCTCTATTCAAAAAGTCATGGACAGAAAAATACCCTTCTAGTAGATTCAACCACTTGTCTATGGCATCTGCATCTATCTGACCTTCAAATATAGGAATATCGAAGTTTATTTGTACCTTGAAGGGGGCGACACCTCCATTCGAAGAAGATGCATCGCCTGTTGGTAGCCGACGAAGGATTTGCGCGAAACTTTCCATCATCTTATTCCTCTGTTGCGTGAGGGCTTCCTCAATCAATAGTTTGAAAGGATCTTTTGTCCCATCATATTTATTTTCTCCTACCATGAGAGGTTGCTTGGGCGTGTGAGAGATTCTGTCCTCGAGAGAAACAAGCTCGAGACCCAACTCTTTGTACTCCGACCTCGTTGGGGACATGCATTAAGACAACAAGGAGCAGACCGCTCTGATACCATTGATCCAAATTTTACGAGCAGAACGAAATGAATACAGATTATTAATAGGTGCTTAACAGAAAATAATAAAGATACAGTAAAACTAGTTTTCTATTCAATAACGAAATAAGCTGAAATTGTAAAATGCAGCGGAAACAAGCTTGCTGGAATGGTGGCGGCTTATCTCTGAGAAGAGATGTGACGGCTGCATGCATTCTCCATAAGAATATTACAATGAGGCTCTGAAGGCCTTCTTACAATAAACAAGAATTCCAAAACCCTAGACATCCAAAAAACCTAACCCTAGGAGATGAAGCGCCAAAAGTCATGTGGGCCCCGCTTGGGTAAGTTAGTACATCAACTTCTGAGGGTCGTAACTTTTGCATACGATCTCAGTTTCAGGCGTGTGATAGCCTGTTGGAAAGGTATCATCGAGGAGATTCATTTTGGGGGCTCAATCATGACTTTGAATATCATTGAGAAGCTCGATCCCGAAAAACCTTCATTTAGGCCCTCAAAATGGCCCCGGAAGTTAAAACTGCTAAAAATAGTAAATTGGTAAAATTGTCAGAAAACTATTTTGAGCCAGTTGGAAAAGTTGGGTGGCCACCGATATCCATCTAGATCAAAAGTTTTCCTACCACACTTTTTCTGCCGCCTTTTCCTGCCACACTTTTTTTGCTGCAGTTTTCCTGCCGCACTTTTTTCTGCCGCACTTTTTTCTATCAATAATACCTTCCCAAATAACCTTTCACAAAATAGATATTCAATGATATTCTGTAGGTTCAAGTGTGATTAAATGAGAGAGCCTTTCCTCTTATTTATACTTTCATGTAGCATCCCAGTTTCCTTATTTTAGGGAGTTCTCCATTAACTTTATTATTTAAATAATTTATTTTGCAAACACTTTGACTACTTTGACCTTTTGGGGATTTTAGATGAGTCATGAGGGTTCTCCAACTTCACATGGCCATAACTCTCTAACCATGAGGAGTTATGTGACATTCCACATACCACTGGAAATGGCATGACATGTACTATCCATCTAGAATAGTCTTACTTGCAAATATATCAAAACTCATACCATTATCCATCAAACAAACTTGGGTCCATTACCCAAACGTTTGTGCTACCCGAATTCGCTACCATACTTTCTTCAAGGGTTGAAATCAATGAAAACCAACCCAATTAATCAACAGAAAAATGCCGACAAAGGTGACGAAACCACCGATAGGGCCAATGGCATCTAAGACACTGCATGAATCCCAATGTGTGAATAAATATCTTGCCGTCGAACACAAGGGAAACCACCTAGTCAATGACCAATGATGAAATGTCGATTGTTGGGTTCAAGTTTACCTACCAATGAGGAAAGTAGGACCAGGTTGTGCAATAAGACTACAACTTCGTGTGATTATGAGACAAACTGGGGGTATGGATGACATACAAAGTCAGGAGTTTTGAGGAATGGCCGACACAGGTTGATAAACATCCTTTGAACAAGAGAATGAGATATATAGAATACTTTGGCAGCATAGACTCAATGATGAGACCTTGAGATGCAGGAGGCATCAATCAAACTCTCCATAGGGAATGGAAGAGTAACCAGTCAGAGGAGTAAACTCTATGTAACGAGCTCAATTTCCTAAGGTCATGCTAAACCCAAAATTATGATGACAAGTGGACTCTACAATTTTATCCTCTGTTCAAAGGCGACACAACTGCTGCCAATATAAGATAATACTCCTTTCCCCCCATCTTTTTTTGTTTTTCCATAGTCAAATGAATCCTGTGATACAAAGGAGGAAACAAGTGTCGCAAGTAAGAAAAGCTAGTTCCAGTAGTGGAACATACCTATGCTCAATGCAAGGAGGTGCATGCAGGAGATGGACACTCAGAGGAATGTTCCCTCCTGGGTACAGGGTGTCAAGCTGCGAAGGATATAAACAAGGCTTTTCTTGGTTGAGGATGCAAAATTGTTGAGGTAAACGATTTATAATGCAAAGCGAGAACTGACAATAGGCTCAATACTGCAAGCAAGGTCATGAGATGCAATCACAACTTAACACCAAAAAATGTCCTTTTTTGTAATCTTAGTCTACTTGGTTTGAAAAAGGGATAAACTTGCGCCAAATATACATCCTTTCAAATCCAACTTATGAGTGTGAAAGAGACAAATTCACTCGACAATCTTTTCTCTTTTTGAAAACGATTCAGAAAAGAGCTTAAATCAAACTCATTTGGGAGTCCTCTAGGTATAGGTCAGCATGTTTATGAGTGAGAAATGAGGTTCAACATAAAGTCATGTATTAACTATAAGGGACTTCCGATCCTACGGAAAACATCTTTGCATGGGCACCAAATAAAGCAGAGGATCTAACTAGGGTACCCATGTTTGGTAAGTCTCTACCATTCAATAATGACACTTCTAATAGCAGATAGAAGGTTCTGTGTTGCTATAAAATGGGTTCGTACCTAAGGCATATTAGTGACAATCATATGACAATGCAAGTGTGCATGATGTAATGGATACCTAATCTATATGTTGGGTAGCGAAAATACCTGTCCAAAGTTATGAACGGGTGACATAACTCTGAAAACCGCAAGAATCCTTGGATAAAACTACAAAAACCAACTCAATCCACTGTCGTATTAGTCCATTAGGCAAAAATATTATTCGAAACTATGCAAAGTGGGTAAAAAATTGCTATAAATAGTAAAAAAAACCCAATTTACTATACCATTTGTATTTTTTACCCAAATAGTGGATTTTGGACCAAATTACCTTTGAAGTTCAACTGGTGACTGTGGGAGCTACGAGTGACAGAAACAATGACCGTCTTGACCAGGTAATTCCTCTTCCTCTCCTCTTTCTTTTCAGTGGATTATTTTAGCACTAGAGGTCACCTTCAGATTGCATTGAAGGTAAGCCCAGTAGCCATCAATTTATATGTCACGGGTTGGTTTTAAAGAGGTCAAATGGGCGTAGACTCAATGATAATAACGTTCTAACTTAGAAATCTGGACTAGCATGCACAAGCATTTGAGGTCTGGAATCAACTTCAGTCAGTAAGTTGGATTAAGGGTGAATAGAGGGAAGACTTTGGAGAGGAGAGTGTAGAGGTCTTCTATGGACATTAGGTCTTCAAGCAACATAAGGAGGAAAAACTCAAACACAAGATCCTCTCGGATTCAAATTTCAAGGAGACTAAAAGAAATTATAACAGCACTATAATCAAAACATTCATCATAATACAGTTACAACAATTCATGTGAATCAGTCATTCATGAACTCTCTCAGTATCAAAGGAAAATAAGATGGAGCAAGAAAGCTGACTTAGATTAACCAAGATGTCTAAAAAACAAACACATAACTAGAGAACCAATGTTCTTCATAAAAATATTACAATAGCAGGGAGCCTAGCTCAACCATTCGACCTTTACAAAATATCAAAACTGCCTATATATAAGCAGAACTACTGCAACCATCAAGAGTGTGATTGGATTGTTGCATTCAAAGTTTTCAGTCGGCGTCTGCTCTGTCAGACTATGCAAAAAATCTTCTGTTGTCATACGCGAGCTCTAATCCGCCAATCCTTTCTGGCTTTCCATTTATGTGTTGAGACGAGGTCTCAACCACAGCTCTAATTATCAGTAATTGAGCTCTAATTCTCAGTAATTGCCTTCATTGGGACCAAGATGGGGCCTCACAGCCATGGATATTCTTAGACGGTGCCAACGACTTCTGCGATTCAATCCTGACGCCTTAAGGCCATGAATGGTCTTTGTTTGTTACCAATGATCGCTTTGCAGGTGGCAGTCTGATAGTGTATGCGCAAGGGTGATGTGGAGTGAGGTGCTTGGCGAAAACTAACATGCCCCAACGAGTGAGCGATGACCATGCATTACTCTTGGATAGGATGTTACATGATCACATGATTGCGGGGCTGCCAAAAGCGGTTTGAAATCACACTGCTTTTGGGCTCGCAATCCACCACCTTCTGCTACGTTTCACTTTTTCCAAACCACGGTTTCAATTGTAGGACCGCTCAATAATTTTATCGATCTAGCAAGTTGTGTCCCCGCAATGAAGCATGGACGTTGATCTAGACGTGGTCTACGATCTGGGCGCACCTGCTAGATTTAGTGCTACTGCCAAGTTTAACCACTCACCAACTTTAGAATCCGCCACAACGCTCCTCGACTTTGGATGACACACATTTGTGGGTTTTTAAGCCCCCTTCTTTCACATTTTGTCACCCAAGGGCCAAATCTAAAGGAAAAACTCCCCTCTGCAAGAATATGTGATAACATTAGGCTCCGTGGGGGATAGAGTCCTATCTGCAAGGCTCTAAGAACTCCTTTTGCAGTTCCAGTCACTTTCTTCATTGGGCTATGGAGTCAAGATCAAAACACCCAGCTGAGGATTACAGGCCGATAAGTAAAAGAATAAAAATAAACACACATGCTCCAAGGAGCTTATTTATGTACAATCCTAAACTAATTTAATTTTTACACAGTGCTAGGTGAAAGCAAACTTCCACCATAGCCATTCAAGCAACTTCCTAGCTGTAAATTCGTTTATTCTGTCAATGATCAATAACAGATAATGCAACTGTGACAGCAGAACGATTACACCCTTCAACTTCTCTCCAAAGGTTGAAGTTGAGATACAGTTGGGAGGCTCCAAGATATGAAGGAAATGCCACTCCAAGTACTTGCTGACAGGCTCATAGAATGAGTGGAAAATTCCATAAAATTTGTAACAAACAACCCGTTCTGCTCCACAACTACTCACACAGGGCTGAATATCTCTGGTAAGCATAGGTGGGTGAACAGTCAATGCAGGCTGACTAGCCCCGGGAGATAGTTGCTCACTGATAGGCTCTGGACAGGAGATAAAATGCCCCTCTGGCTCTTCCTCTTCTCCTTCATGGCTCTCCCAAGGGTCAGATTCATAATCATCATAAACAAGACCCGTGGGAAAGCTTTGCTCTTCGATCTGTTGCTCAGCGTCTTCTGCAGGCCCGGGATGGCTGATTTCCTCATAATATTTTTCTTCAACGAATAGAGGATAATTCTCTGCAGTATGTTCTTGGAAATCCTGCATATCCAGCTCAAAATATGATTCATAGTTGTCATACACAGGCTGGCTGCCCACCGAGTCATCAAAATATGATGCAGTGATCTGTTGCTCTTCATCTGAATACACAACTATTTCTTCACTCGAAACTGAGACAACAGTTGCATCAGGGGCAGAATATGCTACCTCTATGGATATGCAATTATCAACCTCACCATCATGAGAAGGGCTTCCAAGAACATCTGCTCCTGGGACTGGAAAATCCTCTGTGCTTTCTTCAAAAGAGCATCGAACACGATTTGCCTTCAATTTATCCATCCTTGTAGAAAGTGACCTCGCCAGCCATGCCAACTCAGCTAGGGCATCTTCTTCCTCCTCCCAGCCTTCCTCCCCAAAACTTTCATAGCCTTCATCCTCACAGCTTTCATTCGAAACAATCATACCTTGAACATAGTCTTTATATTCTTCACAACAATTATGACAAATTAACTCAGAGGAATAATACCTTTGACAATGCTTATTGAAAGGTGCATGAAATTCTTCCAAGGAGGAGATGCTAGCAGGGGGTAAGGAGTGATACCATTCACGAGCATCTCCTGCTAATGATAACACAAACATCTTTAATAATACATCCTCATGATGTATCTCCCATTAATGCATGAGTTCATGAAACTCATGGAGATGCTCTGCAAGGTTGTCCTCTTTACGCTCTTTATATATGGGCAAAAAACCACCCCATTCATCCATAGTAGGAACAACATTTAGAAAACTAGGAACAAAGGAGAAATTAAAAGGAGTAAACCTTTGAGCCATAATTTTGTCCATTTCAGACCAGTGGAGTCGCCAATCGATCCTTTAACCATGGATTCACCAGGTGAATGATATGCAGTCTAAAGGTGTCTGGTCTTTGTTCACCATCAAAAACTAGATCTGGTCATTATTGTTCTTCCAGAGAGCTTTTTTAATCTGGGCCAGCAACTAGAGCCTTCATGAGAAAGCTTTCCTTTCTTGATAATCCTCTCTGGATAAGTTTCAGGTGTAGCTTGAGGCAACTGTGTGGGTCTGCCTCTGGAATCCATGACAAAAACAATGGAGTCGAAACAATGGAGTCGCCAGGTGCACAGTTGCAATCTTTAATGTACTGAGTTCTGATGCACCTTCAGAATCAGTAAGCTTTGTCGTTTAATCCCAGGGAAAAATATTCAATTCGTTCCTTGACAATGATGCCAGAAATGTTAGCACTAGAAGTCACCTTTAGACTGCGTTGAAGGTAAGCCCAGTACCCATCAATTTATATGTCACAGGTTGGTCTTAAAGAGGTCAAATGGGTGCAGACTCAATGATAACAACGTTCTAACTCAGAAATATGGACTAGCATGCACAACTATTTGAGGTCTGGAATCAACTTTAGTCAGTAAGTTGGAGTAACGGTGAATAGAGGGAATACTTTGGAGAGGAGAGTGTAGA
>SNQJ01S0051985.1:38043-57238 GCA_010110895.2 Picea sitchensis | reverse complement strand
TACCACTACTAGAACTGATCAAAACACCATACAATCATTCTTATAATGAAATCATTCACAGTTTCACAACTTATGAGCATAATTATCAGAATAAACATATATATATATATATTTCAAGATGCTAGAGGCAAAACACTTATCAGAAATAACACCAGGGGTCAAGCAACTACTGAGAGGGGTGCTCGTTTCCACCCAACCGTAGGCTTAGCGACTCCCAGCGGATTTACCACTAGCCACCCCCAAGCTGAGACCACGATGCTGTGAGACTGCATCTCCATTTTCCAGTGACCAGGAGTGAAGGTTGCAATCCTTCCTCTCTGCTATCACTCACTTTGTGTAATGCCAGAGTTCTCCCCTCGCGTCTGCCCCCCAATCGCTTATACCCTACACCTTATCCTCTTGCGAGGTTAAATGTGGCACGATTACCCTCACGCTGGTCAGTCCGACAGCTCTACGGATGGAAGGTTCACCTCCTATCCCTCATTAAGCCATCTACCTACCAGCCTGCGAGACATTTAATTTGGGGCCAGCGAGCCGCTTTTGGTTCTCCGGGCCAGTGGAGTCCAAATACAGTATTAATTCTTGGTGGAAGTTAATGCCACCTTTCCAGGTGCCTTCCACCGCCATCGTGGTCTCTTTTTCTGCACATCCCCTCTCAACAGTCCTACAATAAAATTCATAATTTTATTCACATTTATTTACCTTTTCCTCAAGGTCCATTTACATCACATATTCACATTTATGAGTTTTCCATAGTTCTTGGTTAGTCCAGTTATTTTTACAAACTGGGGGAAACAGGGTGTTACAAGATGCCTGGCCTTGATCCCTTTATTGTCGAACATCGCATCGACACCTGGCCTAATATTACACCAGTTCGTAAAAAACAATGACTGCTACACCCATCCAAAGCAGCGACCATCAAAGCCGAGATTGAAAAATTACGCACGGCTGGGTTCATCTACCCCATCGCTTATACCTCATGGGTTTCCAACACTGTACCTGTTAATAAAAAATAGGGCATTATCCGTGCATGCACGGAATTTTGCGATCTCAATCACGCCTGTCCCAAAGACAACTTTCCAATGCCTTTCATCGATCAAATTATCGACAACTGCACAGGCCATGAGGATTTTTCCTTCATGGACGGTTTCTCTGGTTATAATCAAATCCAAATCCATCCAATTGATCAATACAAAACCGTATTCACCACCCCTTGGGGTACTTTTACATATCGTGTCATGCATTTTGGCCTAAAGAATGCTGGCACAACATTCCAACGGGCTATGACATACATTTTTCACGATCTAGCTCATATCATCCTCGCATACTTGGACGAGCTCACAGCTTGATACAAAAAATGCACCCAACATCTTGATGATTTACGAATCATATTCCAATGGTTTCATCAGTACAACATCCTCTTGAACCCCCTCAAGTCCGTATTCTACGTCACTACAGGGTGCCTCCTCGAATTCATCGTTTCACAAAGTGGTATTACTGTGGACCCCCTCAAAGTCCAGGCCATCACAGAAATTCCACCCCCCTGGGATTTACGCCAACTCCAAAGCCTACAAGGAAAAAATAACTTTTTACGACGATTTGTCCTAGACTATGCCACTCGAGCACATAGTTTCTTTCACTTACTACACCATGACATCCCATTTCACTGGGATGAATACGCCCAAAAAGTGTTCGATGATCTTAAAATGGCACTCTCTAATGCCCCTTTAATTAGTTCACCCGACTATAATCATGACTATATCCTCTACATATCAGCATCAACTATCTCAGTAGTAGGAGTTCTCGTTCAAGTCAGCAATGACGATCGTGAGCATGTCATTTACTACATTAGTAAAAACCTCTTGAGACCACCCTTGAAGTATAATCACGAAGATAAACTAGCCCTTAGGGCGCACCCATGCACAGATATCTAGATAACAGGCATGCACCCATGCACGCATATTTTTGGATCGCCCGTGCACTGGGAGGCCCACAACCACAAAACCCCCTGTACGACCCTCCGTACAGGCCTTGCCCACAAATAGGAAACCTAATTCTATGCAGGACGATAAGGCCACTAACCTAAAGCTCACTGGTCCTAAATCGGTTGCCTCATTCTCCCAAAATCTCCAAATATCCTCTGAATATCTCTCGTCCAATCACTTTGATAGCAGGTACAAATGAGGTGGCAATGTGGGCCCTACGGCTAAATATAGGCCTTTCCGCCAAACTTCCAAACACCATTCCGGGAGCTCCGGGTGTCCATTTTTCGATCCGTCTTCAGCCACGGGATTAGCATCCCGTCATCTACATCAAGACAGTCCCCGAGCCATTTTTTATCCTTAGCCCCCCGGGGCACCATTTTTTCATACCCCATCTAGGTACGCATGCTCATGTTCAAAATTATCAAATAAATGCTTGTATGTTCGATTCTCTTCAGATATTGTTCATGTCGGGTATTTGGTTTTCATGTGTGTAGGTACTTGGTCATCATACATCAGCGCAACCCCTTTAGGTATATAATCAACACTGGCATGTAATCATTCCCTCTGAATCTCAATTGCATCTCCAATCACACCCTCTGAAATTTGCCTTTAGGATCCCCATATCCGGCTCTGCAATACCACCACCTCCATTGCATTTTGGGTACTGTCACCCGGTAGCACTCTCCCCCACATGAGTTGTCCCATTCATAGTACCCTTTGGCACTTTGACACTCATGTTTTTTTTTTTCAAACCCTTTAGGGATGGGAGTCCCGATAATATTACACCATGTCATGAATCAATCACATACTCATTCTCCTCATTTTGCTAGATTTCCCCATGGACTCCCATGGTTATCTCTTCAAGGTTCTCTTTTGACTGCACCTTTGCAGTATCATTAACCCTCCATTTCATCCACAATCAGTTTTCCCATCTGCAAATTTCCCTCCATTTCATCTACCTCATACAGAAACTCACCCATGGGGCCCCCAACCTCCACTAGTTCTCCAAGAAAAATGCGCCCTAACCGTCCCAACCATATTACATTGGGGCACCCATTTCTATATTTGTGCAATCATCCCAAATTATTCTTTATAAATTGTAAAAAGTCTTTGTTTCCATCATTTACATATCTTTTTGCCATCACCTTTGGTGACCTTCTTCCCTTTTTGGAAAATGCAACCCATGTCACCCTTGGTTGGGGCACTCCTTATCATCTACCCCTATTGACATCGTCCATATACTCTGAGTATCCCACAGGCCACTTACCTCTACTCTCTGAGTTTGTTCACTTTTTCCCGCCTCTGGCACAACTTATCCCACATCTTGTTGTCCCCCTGACACTCGACCTAGTTGAACGGTTGCAACCACTTATACTTCTGATATACCCCCAACCAAGGGCAGTCTTGAGTCTTCATACATATTGATTTCATCCATGTACCTCCTCAGTTCCTAACCTCACCTAGTACATTTCACGAAGCCCTTTGCTTCTTGGAGTCACGTCCCCCTTTTGTCGACAACAACACAGTTTCCATAAGGGCGACAGTATCTTGACTCTCATTACCTTTCCAATGAGAGGTCTCAGACGACACAGGGAGAACCACAATTTCTCCCTGCTATCGTTGACCCCCGTAACATTCGACTTCAACACTTTCTCATGTTATGGTGGGTCTTACTTTGTGACTATTGCAGTTATTTCTTATATATTTTCCGAATACCTCTGAACTTGGCCTGGCTATCAATGCCTACAGAATCCTTGATACTCCTTACAGGAATCATTGCCTACTGTTCAAAGTATGTTCCTCGTCAGAATGTTCCTCTGCCTTTATCACAACCTCCCCCGAGGGCACTGCAGTTGTCTACATCAACACACAGTTTTAGTTACTATGCAACACCTTTCCTTTTTTAGTTACATGAAACGAGCATGGGGCATGCCCGCCTCATTTGTACACAATTTATTTTTACACACCTTATGGAAGGTTGGGTACTACAGGTTCCCTTCTCCCTCCAACGGGTCACTCTTAATACTCTCACTATCGCTCTCTCTTACAACGACACTCTCAATAGAAGAAACATTGATGAATTTCAGCTATACGTATGCTCCTAATCTCATCCATCAGGGGGCATCTGTTATCACTAAAATTTTGTCCGCAAATGGTTATAGGAATCCAGCATCTTCAAACAGTCATGAGGTCACCCATGGACCAAAATTACCACAAAATAATTTCCAAAGGGTCTAAAAATATACAACCAATGATAAAATTAAGGTGCACTATGACTACACAAGGCACGCACGCACATGCACAAACCATAAACACACGTAAAGCACACATGCACACGATACGCGACTGTGGTCGCTAAAATCCGTGCACACCTGAGAACGACACATTTATGAGATTGGTTGGCCTCCCACCCGCTTTTGGTTTAACTTCCAAGTTGATTTGACATCCAAATCTCAGCTGGATCCAACTGGGTGGATGTTCAAAGACCTAAAAATTCCCTAAACAACCCCTTTTCACACTAAAATCTAGTTGCTAAATACCTCAAAGTGATGCTATAAAACAAAGCCATGGGTGCACTACATTTTCAAGGAATTCATTTGCAAGGTTATGCTGCTGCTATTCTCTTGGGGAATCATCTTTTCTGATCAAGAGTATACTAGTATCATTACATTGGGCAATCCATCTCACCTCTTGAGTGGATTAGCTTGGGATTCTTTCACCATTTCTTTCAAAGTTGTAAGAAGATCTTAGTTGTGGGGGTCCAAGAGCTCTCCCTTGGAGGAAGAAGGGACCCAAAGTCCTCTTTATTCTTGGTGTTTTCTTTCACTAATATAATTATTACCATTGGTGACATGAGTCTTATTGGTTTTTTGTTCTTATGTCCTTATGCTCAATAGTTTAGTTGTTCTTTTATTTCTTAGTTTAATTCTTAGTTTGTTCTTTTATGTTTCTTTCTCTAACCCTTTCCTTTACTGTTGTTTTGATTAGCTAACCCAACTAAGATTGTAAGCACCTCTGTTTTTCTCATTTAGGTGACAAAAGAGGCGCAAAAATTGTACCTAACTCAAGGAAGGAGGATCTAACGAGGTGCGCATAGATCTCTTGTCCTATGCGGAGTTGGTTTTGTTTCTCTGTGCATGTGAGAAGATTGAAAGAATATAATAAAGAAGACAAAGAGTTGGTGGATGTAGCCCCATGCTGGGGGTGAACCACGTATATCCTGTGTTATGGTTGCTTTGTGTGATTGATGTGATTTATGCTTAGTGTTGTCATCTTTCTATAAGTTACAGGGATGATTTTAAGGATGAAAATTTGTTTTAAAATTTAGAAACCTTCGTGAATCTTACTAATCTTTCAAATGTAAAATATAAATGTTTGGCGATATTTTTGTAAAAGTATTCAAATTTATAAGGATTTTATATAGTTTTCATAAAATTTTGGCGATTTTTAAGGTAAAATACTTTTATCCTATAGAATTTGGGCAAATCGTTTTTAAAATAGTGAATCTCATTTTTGAAAAAACCATGGAAAATTAGCCCATGAGCGAAATTTAGCCCCTAAAATAATCCATGATGTTAGATGCATATGATATAGTAGCTTAGTTATTATTAATATGAATGAATGCTAGATATGATCTATTTCTATGTGTTATGTTCTTGGATGTGATAGATATTGTTGAATACTATGTTTCTCTATAATTACGGTTTTACCTGCGATGTGAATAGGGGATAAATGCTAATGAATGCTATCTACTAAGTTCTCTGTTAAGTATTGCAATCATAGATCTGTGTCCCAGCTAGGTTGTAGACACTTGAGTTCTACAAGCCCCCTTACCTCTACCTCAGGTGAGACTTCATCTGCTTCATAGGTGTTTCCAAAAGGGACAATAGTTAGGGTTTTTTTCATGCATTGTTGAAGCATTGAACCCTGGGTCTACCCTTGTGATAACACTGCTCGAAGGGTATTTTTTGGTCGACAATTTTTTCGATAATGAAAACATTACTTTTTCACTCATCAAGGTTGTTCCCCATGTTAAGGACTTGTGGGATACTTACTCTGAGAAAAAGGCCATAGATGAATCTGCAATATTTATGGTCACCCCCACATGAGATTCATCCAGGAATGCGATTAAAGAATAGTACTACCCTATTGGAAGCTATGAGGACCAATAAAAAATATGGACCATGCTGCGTCAGGAAAGGGACCAAACAATACCATATTTCACCAATATTTTCCATACCTTGCGCACAAAATTGGGTATCAAAGACTCTGAATGACATCTGCTGCTCAAATACCTTGGTTGTCTACATAGATACATTCAAACAAAAATGGAGTTTCTGGACATCACATCATTAGGTGCGGCTTGTAAATATGTTGTCAAGATCGAGTATAAATTTAAGAAAAAGAGGCAAGAGTTTGGATCTGCAAACTCCTCATAGCCGAAGCAGGGAAAACGTGGCCCCAACCCATAAAAAAAGGGAAAAAGTAAATATGGTCGCTCTTAGGACAACCAATCCAAGCCGCAACCTAATAAGGGTAATGAGAAGTCAAAGAAGGACACAGGAAAATGGTGTGAATACCATAAAATCCCTTGGCACAACACCGAAGAATGTTTCTCCAAGCAGTCATTGATGGCTGAGATGAAAGCTTCCGAGTCAGAGGTAGATTATGACTTTGAATCAAATCCAAAAATTGGGAAGCGGATCATTGATGCCAAACCCAATGCCACTATCACTACCACCAAAGTCTAACCAAGCAAACCAGAAGACACATAGGAAGGGGAACGCCTCTTTCACTCATAGATGTGGGTAAAAGGCGCTCCGCTACATTTCATTGTTGATAGCGGAAATCAAAAGAACCTGATTTCAGTAGAGGTCATCAAGCAAGTGGACCTATCTATAACACTGCACCCACAATCCTACACCATCAGTTGGCTTCGCTAAGGATGATATCTCTGCATCAGCCAACAATGTCATCTTCCCTACAGCATCAAGCCCTTCAAAGATGAGGTATTGTGTGATATTTCTCCCCTTGAAGTTTGTGATATTTATCCCCATATTTGTGAAAGCGACATGTTGTGTATGAATCTAGACCCCGCAATGTTATTATTACTTTTGGTAGACAATTTTACAGGATACAAGAGGTAGCGTTTCCTACTTCTATTTATTTAATCTATCCTAAGAAATGCAGTAAGGTCATTTCACATACTGGGAAGTTTTTCTTCTTTGTGATCTGTTCTTGCAGTAAGAAGAAGGTCATTGCCACATCTGTGACCTTACACATAGTTTCTCCTTGCAGTAGAAGCAAGTGGACATGATTTTGTAAGAGTACAGAGATGTATTCTCCTCACCCACCAGGGTACCGATGCACTGCCAAGTCAAGCATCCAAATGATCTAACCCCCGGTGCCCCTATCCCTAATGGACCAGTCTATCATCACTGACTGTTGGAAAATGATGAAATGAAGTGCCAGATCCAAGAGCTGCTTCAAAAAGGTTACATATGACCCATCTCCTCCTCTTATGGAAGCCTAATTATGTTGGTATAGAAGAAAGACGAGACCTGGAGGCTTTGCATCAATTACAGACAATTAAACAAAATCACATTCATGAACCGGTACCTAATTCCCTGAATTGATGACCTTCTTGACCAACTCAAGGGGGGGAAGTTATTCAGTGAGATTGACCTAAATTCTGGCTACCACCAGGTTCCCATTGTACCAAATGATGTATGGAAGACATCTTTCAAATCTAAAGAAGGTCTCTTCGAATGGTTGGTCATGCCCTTTGGATTATCAAATGAACCAACAACTTTTATGAGATTGATGGATGATGTATTGAGATCCTTCACCAACTCTTTTGTGGTGGTATATATGGATGACATCCTCATTTTCAACAAAACTTGGGAGGAGCATATGCAACATATTCAGTAGGTTTTGGGCACTCTATGAAAGCACAAGATATATGACAAATTGGAAAAATGCTCCTTTGGCATGAACAAGGTCCATTACTTGGGATACATTGTTGATGAGCATGGGGTACATGTGGATCCAGCTAAGATCTAAGTCATTCATGACTGGCCAGTCCTGAACACACTAACCGAGATTCAGAGCTTCTTGGGACTTTCCAACTTCTACCAAAGGTTCATGCTGGGATTCTCCCATATTTCTTGGGCCCTCAGTCAAGTAACCAAGGATAGTGGCAAGGCAAAGTTAGCATGGGGGTAGGAACAACAACAAGAATTTGATGATTTGAAGCATCACTTGTGCTTAGCTCCAGTACTCTCCTTACCTGATATGCAACAACCATTCGATATTGCTACTGATGCCTCTGACTATGTTGTCAGCGCAATTCTCACTCAGCATGGTCATTTGGTAGCATAACATAGTGAGACTCTCGGATACTTTCTGGAAATACCCCACCTATGAAAAATAAATGTATTCCATTGAGCAATCATGTCGTCAATGGAAACATTACATTCTAGGAAAGGAGATAATCATCCACACTGATCACAAGCCTTTTCCGTTCATACATACAGAGAGGAAGTTGTAGAACGACCATCATCAAAAGTGTTCCACATACCTACATCAGTTCCATCTCAACATAAAGTATAAAACATGGAGCACAAATCGTGTCACTGACTTCCTTAGTCGCCCTACCATTTTTGCACTCACCACAATGCTCCATTCCTATGGGAATGAATCATCTGAGTGGCCCCCAATTTATTAGCATGACCCTGACTTCGCCACCACCTATCAGCTCTTGGGTACAAGAGCGAATGTCATTGATTTTCACATCCATGATGGACTATTATTCCATATGGGCCACCTTTGTGTTCCCACAAGAGAGCGTGAAAATATGATTTGGGAGGCTCACTATAGTCGGATGGCAACACATTTTGGTGTGGAAAAAATTGTGGCCATTCTACAAAAACTTTTTTATTGGCCAAAAATTTGACAAGACGTCAACACATATATCAGATCTTGCACTTCATGTGCCATTTCCAATCCAACCATAAAGAAGCAAGGCTTATAAACCCTTCTTCCTACTCCCGAGAGGCCTTTGGAATCCATCTTGATGGATTACATGTCTAGCCTTGTGTCCACCAAGCAAAACAATGATTGTGTATTTGTGGCAGTTGATCCATTTTCAAAGATGGCCATTATCACACCCTGCAAGAAGAGCATCACAGTGGTAGATATTGCCAAGATATTCTTCAAACGAGTGTGGGTCCATTTTGGGATACCACGGACCACCACCTCAGATTAGGATAGTAGATTCCTCAACACATTTTGGTCGAGTCTTGGGTCACTGTTGGACACCAAGCTCACTAAATATACTTATTTCCACCCCCAAACTAATGGCCAGACAGAAGTCATCAATTGGATGATTGTGCACCTCATGTGCATATACAACTCTAATAATTTGTGTACATGGGATGAGAGTCTTCCCTATGTTCATCACAACTACAACAGGGCTCTCCATAGCTCCACCGAGCATATCCCATTTCAGGTAGGGATGGGATTCCAACCCTTCGGTCCCATTGATGTTACACTACCTCTTTCAACCACATAGGCAAAATCTTCTCATGTTCAGTCCGAGGCTGAAAAATCCACCAGATTCATTGAGAGGATTCAACACATCTTCCAACAGGTCCATGATATTTTACAGAAATCCAAGTCTAAGTACAATAAATGCCATGATCAGCACCGAGTATTGCACTAATTTCAGGTGGGAGACAAGGTCTTATTACATTTTCAAAAAGAGCACCTGACAGGGCCCCATTGAAATCTATGCCCACTTCACTATGGGCATTACACTATCACCAAGGCTATGGGTAGAAATGATTTGAGCTCAACACTCCACCCTTCCTTGGTTTACACCCAATGTTCAACGTGGACCTCCTTCAACCATATTTTCCACCATTATTGGACACCTCAGAGATCATAGAACAGTTGAAACCAACAGATCTCAACCGTGATTGCATGGAATAGGGATACACTAATCATATAGTGGACACATAGGTCAAGGGCATGCACCGAAAGAGGATCCAACTTTATTGGGTTTTCAAGGCAGGGTAGCTCCTACACCAAGGCAAGTCGCTCACCCGAGGCCAAATTCAGCATAATTTTCCTCACCTGATGGGGGCACTCAATGCAATGGATACCATTGATTCCTAGGGGGGAGGACTAACCCAGGTGGATATTGGTGGCCATCCACTTATTCCAACTGGCTCCTCTTGATAGTTTTTAGTTCAACACATTCTTTTGTAATTATTTGTAATTGTGGGTTATACACTTCCAGGTTTATATGAATCCCTAGACAGATTCCAGGTGGATATTGGTGGCCTCCCACCTATTCCAAATGGATTACTTTGGAATTTTTCATGTTAGTACATCTTTTTGTACAGGGTCATTTTGGGGCCCTAAATAGTGTTTTGTTGGCTTGCCAAAATCAAACTATAGACGAAGTCAAAGTTTGACAACATAATGTGTATGTATCGAAAATACCTTTCCAATGGGCTATCAGATGCCTAAAACGGAGGCTATAAGAAAAAGTTACGACCTCGGGAAGTTGAGGTACCAACTTCCCCATCAGGGCCCACATAACTTTTGGCGTTTCATCTCCTAGGGCTAGGTTTTTGGATGTCTAGGGTTTTGGAATTCATGAGTAATTTTAAATATTCCTTTGGAGCCTCATTGTAATTGTTATTCTTAGACAGATGCGCGTATCAATCCACATCACTTCTCAGAGATAGCTACCACCATTCGAGCAAGTTGTTTCCAGTTCTGTAGTTTTACAGTTTCAACCTATTTTATTTATTCAATATAAGTTATTTTTCACTGGATATATGTTGTTGTTCTCCATATCTCTATGTTATTGTATTCATTCTATTATTCCTTTAATTCTTCTCATAAATCTAGATCACCTAATCCATAAAAGAAAGCTCATTGTATTTGGAAGGGATGATCCATTATTTTTATGATGCAGTAGAGGTTAATGAGACATATCAATTTCTATTGAGAAATCTAGTTTTACTTCTTTGGTTTTCATTCTTCTCTTTATATTTTATATCTTGGGTGGTTCTGTAGCCATAAAAGTGCGGTTCTACAAAAATGTGGTTATGCATCAACAAGGCATTCTGCAACTTGTTTACATAGCCAAATCTCACAATAAACAGGTTAGCTTCTAAGTTTCTCAACCCATCAAGGGGGCCTAACGCAATGATTCCCACTTTCCCCGTTGTTGCTTCTCGTAATAACGAAAGGATTAAGTAGTGCAATATTAGAGGTCAATAGAGTTGGGGAAATAATAAGAGTTACGATGGGGAAATTTGTATTTTTATCACATCTTTGATTTGTCTACAATGTTCTACTATTCATCAAAGGATCTCTGAGGGAATAAAAAAAGATAAAATAAATTCTATATCTCTACAATATTGCAATCAAGGAAAATTTTAGGGGCTAAATTTCACCCATGGGATAATTTTCTGTTCTTTTTTCCAAAAAAAGATTCTCCCATTTCTATTTTTTCTAAAATAATTCACCCAAAATATATAGGATAAAATTATTTTACACTTAAAGTCGCCAAAATTTTCTATAAAATATATAAAATCCTCATAAATTTGAATATTTTTACCAAAATATCACCAAACATTTTATGGATGTAATTTTTATAATAATTACTAAGATTCTGCAATCTTTTTACTCTTCAAGATAAGTATGGATCCTTAAAATTTTCCCTGATTGCAATAGGTATGGAAGTAAATGGAATAGAGTTTGTTATTTACTTTAGTGGTCTAGAACTGAAGCAAGAAAGACAAATTATTCAGATTCTTCCTTTTAAGTTCATTATGTTTCAAGCAAGTTTCAAATACCTGTGGTTTCCTCTTAATCCAAATGGATATGGGAATGAAGACATGGCATGTTTGATAGAGAAGATTAAGGCTAGAATAAAGAAATGGTGCAATAGATGGTTGTTGATAAGAATTAACATGCCTTTAGTTAAGTCAACACTAGATTCCATCCCAATGTTTTGGCAAACACGAGCATATATTCTAAAGGGGGTACTTGAGAATATTGGGAATAAGGTATTTAGTTCTTGTGGACTAGGAAAAAGGAAACTAAAGGAATCCTCTGGTTAAATGGAAGATAATAGCTAAGCCAAAGGAGGAAAGTGGTTGGGTCTTAAAGAACATTCAGTTCTTTGTGTTAATGGATTTTTTCTCATAGGAATATTGTTGAATACACAACAAAATCTCCTTAGGATTAGCCTAGTAATCCTAGATAGAAATGGGGTAGATTCCTTATGATTTTCCTAGATATATAAGAAAAACAATTCATTTTACGCATAAGAGCGGTATATTGGAATAGCTTTGTTTAATGGATTTTCCTGTATGTATTAGCTGGTGTAGATCTGCAACTCCAACTCCATCTCCAATCATCTGCTTCCTACACACAAGTAATAAACACTACCCACCCTATTTTCTCTCTAGTGTTATGAATAATCAGAATTATTTAGATCTAACTTGATTAACCATTTATATAATCAAATCCAATTCATTCATCAGAAGAACACAAATAAAATGGAGGGAAAACCATTGATCTATTGATAAAACATGGAGAATACATACCAAATCATACCTCAACTTGATGAAGATGTATTCTCCTCTAATTCCTTGCTCCTTTCCTCTCCTTGCATCTTCTTATTCATGATGGGCTAACTGACTTCTAGCTACTATGATAGATACCTCTACATTTGGAAAACATAACAATACCATTCAATTCTTCCCCCCATTCCCAAGTCTTTCCTTTTTTATATATCTCTTGGAGGAGGCTTTGGAGAGGCTTCTAGATATTCTAGAGGCCACTAGAGACTCGAATGATGTGAGTTCCTAGGCCATTTCCATGAATATCCAAATCATCCCTTGCTTGTCACCTCGTAACTCCTTGATTCTATAAGTTTATTAGTGCCTTTCTTGTTGATCCACTAGTTACCAGCGAGGCCTCGCTTGTTGTCTATTAGGTATCCAACAAGGACCTCCAAAAATGGGCTAAACCTGAGGCAAAATATGTATTATTTATTCTATCTTCTTTTGGATTCCTCTCTGACCTATAGGGTGGAAATTAAGGCTATAACACTTTGGAAAATACTTGGCATCCAAAGTTTATAAAGAGTAATTACTCATGAAATCTTATGGAATCAGATCATGGTTTAAAATATATAAATATAGGATCAAGAATCAGAGGAAGTAAAAAAAAATGTTTCCACTCATTAGAATGATTTAGTTCAATAATTCTCATGGATATGTAACTGGTTGGTTTGGAAGGTTGGAACACATGAGAAAGTTAGGGTGAGTGTTGACCCTTGGATTGGATGTAAACATTAGCATATGTTGCATGGAATACTAAGAGAATATGTTCAAGAAAAAGGTATATATAATCTTAATCCAATGGTAGATCAGAAAGCCACAAATATATGGCAATGGATTTGGATGAGAGAAAATAGATTTGGGAAAGAAGATTAAGTTACATATACCCAGAATGCAGAATGCATATGCGGATGACCTTCATGAAATCTCTGCGATAATAATATGGGAGGAATACGATATATTTTTTTGTTCATAGAATCAAGCATTGGGTTATAAATGAGAAAAATTGGGATATCAATCAAATTATTCCTCTAAACTTGAACACAACCTAGTAGTGGAAGAAACTAGGCTTCAAACAAAACAAATTATTTAAATGGATAGCTATTGTGAACAAGGTTGTAACTTGGTAAATAATGTAAACAAGGATTAGGAAAAGGCCTAGAAATTGTATATTATGTCAAGAAGATGAAGACAAGGAAAATTTTAGGGGCTAAATTTCACCCATGGGTTAATTTTCCATGTATTTTTTTAAAAACAAAATCACCCATTTCCATTTTTTCTAAAATGATTCACCCAAATTCTATATGATAGAATCATTTTCCTCCACAAATAACTAAACTTTTCTAGAAACTATACAAAATCCTTAGAAATTTTGAATATTTTTACAAAAATATTTCCAAACAATTTATGGTTAGAATTTTAAGAAGAAGTAAGATTCCTCAAGGTTTCTACACTTTAAGATAAGTATGGATCCTTAAAATTTTCCCTAGATTAAGAAACAATATCTCATTTTCTCATTAAATGTGCCTATGCCAAGTAGGTCTAGTTAGAGCTTGATTAGTTCACTAGAGTGAAGGAAGGATGGGTTGGAGATTCTAATGAAGATTTTCCAAAACATTGGATGAGTAACAGAGATCTCAAGGGTGGAGAGCAATGTCATGCTTGACTATTTGGTAGTTGTGGTTAGCAAGAAACTTATCACTATTTGAGGAAAAACATATCCCTTCATTTTAAGTTTCTAACCAAATCATTTCCATGTCCATAGCTTATAGGTCGGTAGTCATACATAAGAAAGAGAGGTAGATGGAGAATATTGTCATTAATAAAGATCAAGTATGGGGGTTTTTATGAAGAAAGGAAAGGTTTACACGATCAAAGAAGTGCTATTTGTATATTTTATTTCTTTGAGAATACACAATTAATATGAAAGTGGGCCTTGGAACTAGATCCAATAACTTTGTTGAACACATGGTTTTAAGGCTTCTGTTCACATGTGTGAAGGAAAAAAATGTAAATTAGTTACATGTGTATGGTGATTCCAGGTTGGTGACGAAGTGTAGGAATGGTATATCCCATATTATAAGCATTAATCTAAGGCATCTATAGGAATAGATAAAATCAATAGCAACTTGCAAGCCTATTTGAGTCAATTTCCTTAACCCATGTGTATAGAGAGAAAAATGTGGAGGAAGATGCCCTATTCAAGGAAGGAAAATAATTTGCAGTGGAAAAGGTGGTCTTTGAATAATGCAGAGATAGGTTAATATTTGTCTCTAAATCCAATATATAATTTATGATGTTTGGTTATGACCTTACAAGACAAATGAAATTTTATGTCTATTAAAAGACAATAAAATTGTGATATTCTCTTACTTCTTAATAGAGGATATGGCCATTGAACATTTTTAGAATTTATAGGACTATATACAAGACAATTAAGGACTATTTTTTGTGTTGTCAAGATACATAATTATCTATCTAAATATTTCTCAAAGGGATTGGATAGATTGGTGAATAGTGATCATTTTTTCACCAATGGGCAAGGTTCAATTCCCATGAGGGATTTTTCTAGAGTCATAGGATCAGCTCAAGGTCCTAGTCAAATGTGTGGTTGTTCCCAAAAGATATTATATTAAATGATCTTGTGACACGTGCAAACAAAAGTGGATCAAATCCCACCCTCATGTCCTTCAAATTTAAAACAATGGTAAGAAGCTTCAAATAGATAGTAGACCTGCGAGTCAGTAATTTTCAAATTGTCTATAAGGAATCTGATAAGGAAAGTATTGCAAAGATTATAAAATTCTGTACTTTTTTTCTTGGTTTGTGAATGAGGAAGAAAACCAAAAAATGTTTGAGGCTTCAAAGGAGGAATTTCTAGTGGTATTTTCCTCCTTCAAAAAAGGCAAGAGTCCTAGTCCAAGTGGATGGACTATTGAATTTTTATGGGTTTTTATGATCTAGTAGAGGATGATTTGATGAGGGCCACTAAAGAGGTTAGAATATTAGGCAAGGTATTGGGAAGATTTTGTTCCACTTTTATAGCCCTAATTCATAAAAATGATAATCTTGGATCATTTAATGATTTATGCCAATTTCAATACATAATTGTATCTACAAGATAATTGCAAAATTATGGGTAGTTAGGTTAAAATGGGTGTCACCAAATGTTATTTCTCGAAAATTATTTTTTTAGCAAGAAAAAAATCATGAAGCAATTGGGGCATCCCATGAAGGGATTCACTCAATAAGGTGAAATAAGATTCGAACTTATCAAAGGATTATGACAGAACTAACTAGTTGTACTTAAGGTTGATATTAAGTGTATTATGGGTAGTGTCACTTATATATATTTTGTTGTGCTCATTAAAGGAGCATCTTCAACATTTTCAATCCCTTAAGAGGGATGAGGCAAGGTTTTACTTTATTTCCTTCATTATTTATTTTCGTGGCAAAGGGACCAAGTAGATCAATCATGGAATTCAGAAGGGTTTTTTTATATTCAAGGTATTAAGATTGGTATCTCGGTACTACTTACATATTTATTATTCGTAGATGAATTCTTGTTTCTCACAGATGGTTCAAAGAGAGAAGAATTGAATTTTAGGAAATTTTAGATATCTAAAGTGTAGCTATAAGAATTGAGGTAAACTTTCATCCATCGATTTAATGGCTTGAGGGATAAAGTAGAGTTGAGATTGGAATTTTTTTTTCCTTTTAGATCATTTGATGTGTAAGAGGGCTTTGAATATCTAGGATTCATTCTTAATCCTAATGGACATGGGAAAATATACTAAGGATGGTTGTTGGGAAAGATATAAAGTAGGAAATTAAATTGGTGTAATAAATGTTTCTCTAGAGGAGGAATATTGACCCTTGTAAAACTAGTATTGGAATCTATTTTAGTACATTATTGTTTCTTGGAATTTACAGCAAAAGGGATCTTGGAGAAGATCAGGAAGACATTTTTTATTTTTTATGGGGAGGAAAAAGTGACAATGGAGGTATCTCATTGGCCAAGTGGTATTCAATACTTAACCTAAGGACGAGGTGGGGTGGGGCTTGAAAAATATACATATATTTGATAAATATATGGCAACAAAAATCCTTTGGATTATAATTGTAAATGAGAGCTTATGGAAAAGAATAATAGGGCATAAATTTATAGTGGAAAGTTATTTTATATATTGAATATAAATTCCAAGAAAGAGGATACAAAAAGTTTCTAACCAATGGAAGGCATTAGTTTTGGGATTTTCAATTATTGGGAACCATCTAGCATGAAGGTTGGGAATGGGGAGTAGGTAAGAATTGGGACTAAATCAATTATGGGGTGTAGTGAAGCAATTTTTTATAAATCTTGAATTGATAACTTCTTCTAGGTTAAAACTTTATGTCACTCTAAATCAAATAATGAAACTTGTTACTACTGATGTGTCAAGTAGTGGTGGAGGACCACCCAGTATTTCCATTTAGAAGGGGACTGAGAAAAAATGTGGAATTCCTATGTGGTTGAATTAAAAAAGAGAAACATTAGGCTAAGGGAAGCTTTGGATATTCTGACTTGTGTTAAAAATAAATCTCCAAGAATATACACTACTTTTTTGGGGTTACAAAGTCTTACTTTCTACTAAGAATCAAGAGGGGTGTTGGTAGTGGTAAAAAATATGGAAATTTGAGGCCTAAAATAAGAATGGGATTTTCCTTTAGTTAGCATTACGGAACAAAGTGTTGGTGCAGAATTGATCAGACCAGGGTCCTTTTCAAGTTACCAAAAAAAGGGTACTGAGTAGTCTAGAGTGCTAGCATTTTCATCTTCTCTGGAGAGAAGAAGTCTCACTCAAAGCGCAACCAAGACAATAATATAGGGAAGGGTAAGGAGAATACTTAGGTAGATCTCAAGAATCGTCAAGATTCTACCTAGTCTTGCGTAAGATGAACTAACAAGTGATTGGTTTGAGCTTATTCATAACTAATAGTAAAGACACCAGAGTTGTGATAACATTTTAAAACAAGATATAACATATTGATCTTATCAGGCATGAAGAAGTAAAGTAGAATGACAATTCATAGATATAGACAAAGAATTACACATAATATTTTCAAAATTTTGGGTCCGTCCATATATTGTCATCAAAAGTGTTTGTCAAATACAATTCAACAGATATAGACACTGTTTGGTCTTGCTAGAGATAACAACAACTCTATACTACTGAGAAACAAGGTTATCCATGGCCCCTTGCTTTCTCGATATTACAATAAGTCATTACGCTATTACTATCTTTTCTAGCTCCGAGCTCATTCTTCAAAACTCTATCTACCCTTTTCCCAAGATGGACATTAACTAAAATAACATAACCTAAAATGGAATTGAATGATAAGCCCTTGAACCCTTTACAATCATATACATCTTGTATATATAAGATAGTTGGATTTTGAATTTTTTCTTTCTTGTTCTTGTTGTAACCTCTTTCTTTGGGTTGGTGTTGCCCTGTCCCTCTAACCGTTTTTTGTTTCTTTCTCCATTCCATTGTCCAACTCCTTTGTGACTTGCACAACTTGCTAACCAAAATTGGGACTGTATTATTGCTTGCGCAACTTCTATTAACAAAACGAAGGGCCCAACACAAAGCCTTGAATTGGGAGGTGATGCAAAAAAATATGTAAACAGGGTCCCAGTCTCTATGTTTTATGTAGAAAATAAATTGAATCTATCACTTGTGTAGAAATACATTGTCATTATGATCAACAACTTTGAAAGGATACTTAACAATTGATAGGAATTTCAAATTTATGGGATGGAGTTATCATGGAGAAATGTTTAAAAAAATCATTTAAAAGAAAGGAGATGGAGTTTACATCACTCTGATATATTATACTATGGGGTGTTTGGTTGGCATGTAATGCTCATATATTTGATGATATACATGTTCCCACTTTTCAAGTATATTCATATGTGTCACCTTTATTTCAATGATGTAGAAAGAAAGTAATAAAGAAATTTCCAAGGTGGGTGCGTGAATTGTTGATTGATAGATCTCAATATTTTCCTATTTTTGATGGGGTCAAGAAAGGAAAATTAATTTTAGTACTTCTAGATGTATTATGTTCATATCAAATAGCATAGTTTAAATTTCAAAGCAGGATTGGGTCCAAGATCAAATATTTCTGCAAAAATGTTGGCCTTGAGATTTTTTCTCAAAATTGAAATGCAGAAAGTGTTGATGTTTGGACAACATCGGGAATACATTCTCTCTCTCTCTCTCTCTCTCTCTCTCTCTCTCTCNCCCACTTTTCAAGTATATTCATATGTGTCACCTTTATTTCAATGATGTAGAAAGAAAGTAATAAAGAAATTTCCAAGGTGGGTGCGTGAATTGTTGATTGATAGATCTCAATATTTTCCTATTTTTGATGGGGTCAAGAAAGGCAAATTAATTTTAGTACTTCTAGATGTATTATGTTCATATCAAATAGCATAGTTTAAATTTCAAAGCAGGATTGGGTCCAAGATCAAATATTTCTGCAAAAATGTCCGCCTTGAGAAAAAATCTCAAGGCG
>SNQJ01S0051985.1:0-11253 GCA_010110895.2 Picea sitchensis | reverse complement strand
GCTGCAATTTCTTGTCAATTGTTTCCCATGAATCAATGTGATTTTGCATCAGCACACATTCCTCTGCCTTAGTGATGATCTTTAAATTTTATTTCAACAATTTAAACGAAGCAAAGCATAAAGGTAAATAATTTACTTCAACTGGTTCAGTACTTTCTTCATATTCTTCTTTGTAACTATGATATGTAGGCCAATTTCTCTCATTACACTGTTGAAAGGAACATTTTCTGATAGAGAATGTGAAACTGGTTGTCCTAGGAAGTCAACATCATAACCATCATCATGTTCATCATATATAGGCAAATCAACAACATCTACAATGTCATCTAACAAGAAAAGGCTTGGGACATCAACCTGCTCTTCAACAAGATGATTTGCAAATTCATTTTCTTGATTGTCTACAAATGAATACATAAAACAATCAGTTTCTCACTCATGATGACAAATATCGAAATGTAAATCAACTTCTTGTTTATGCACAATCTCATGTTCTTCTGCTACACCATCGTTCTTTGTATTAGAAACAATCTTTAAATTCTAATTTTGCAAACTTTGACATGCTTGAAGATTGTCTTCCACTTATTGAGCATTATTGAACATTTGCTGCAAAGACGTAGACTTCCTCTCCATCAGAAGAAAAGATAATTTTGATTGAAAGGTTGTTACATAATGGAGCATGGAAACAACTTCAAGAGGTTTGACTTCTTTAGGTAGTTTGTCTTCCACTTATTGAGCATTATTGAGCATCTGCTGCAAAGACGTAGACTTCCTCTCCATCAGAAGAAAAGATAAGTTTGATTGAAAGGTTGTTACATAATGGAGCATGGAAACAACTTCAAGAGGTTGGACTTCTTTAGGTAGTTTATAATAAATACTAGAAAATCTCCTATTGAAATTTGAGATGGTTTCATCTTTCATTCTTCTCATGCCATAAAACTATGAAAGGAGTAGATTCCATGACTTTCTCTTGCCACAAAATATATAGAAAACTTCCCTCAATTCATCCCACGAGATAATCGACTAAGGCTACAAATGTCTAAACCATGCTTTGGCATCTCCTTGTAAGGACTGAGAAAAATCACTCATAGACACATCATCATGTTCAAACTCAAAAAGGTCTATAAAATTCTCAAAGTCCTGAATATGTTTTTCATTCGAATCTCCATCAAGCTCTCCATCAAACCTAGGAAGGTGCTTATAATATTTCACAGGAAAGTCGTGAAGGATGGAAGGAAATTTAAGAGGATTGTATATTTCTTGAATCTTGGAGGGTGAAGGATTAAGAATGGAAGGTACACGATCATATTTGGTTTCATTAAGCTCACAAGAATGATCATGAACATCATATGGTTCAGAGGAAGGATCTTGGCGAATATCGACTATACAAGAAGGAGGTATACCTATAGTTTGTAATGAAGGATATACAAGGGTAGATCTCTAGGATTCATTTGAACATAGTAAGTGAAGAAATATTATTTTGAAAAACTCAGGAAAGGACAAGAAGATATTGATAAAATAGAAAAGTACTTCTTGAACTAAACTTAAGATCGAGTACCTTATTTTTCCATATCACTCTTCCATATATCTGTCAACAGGTCTCATTCTCCAGTGGAGTCTTTGAATCTCATTTGAATCTTGATTAGAGTCGCCATGAAAAATTTAGCTCTGGATTCTTCTGCCAGTGGAATCACCTTCAACTGATTTTCTGATGTGTGGAGTCGCCAGACAAGAAATACAACCAATATGTGCATAAGTGTCTGCTGCTCTCAGACCTTAGAACTAAAACAATGTCGTTCTTCCTAGGGAAAATTTTCAAATTTGTCCCCGGCAACGACGCCAGAATGTTAGCACTCCATAAATCTATTTGGCTGATGAACAGATGACGAAGGTAACTTTTTCAACCAACTTTGAGACCTGAAACTAGCCTTTTGGATCTGGAGAGGGATCTCTCGGAAATGGTGCAGTCTCCATGAGAGATATGTCTTTACGAATGATGGCTAGATTTAAAACTGGTGATGAAATGTTTTTGGTTATATTGGCACAGGTAAGTAAAAATCAGGCTATGGGGTCAATCTAAGGAAGAGACAGAACAAATGACTCAGTGAATAGGTTCAAGAAGAAAAGGCTAGGTGAGAAACATCCTTCAATGTTAATCGTAAAGTGTGGCGGGATAAAAAAAAGAGGGAGAAAACTCAAGAGTGTCATTGTGGACAAATTCAGAGTTAGCTCGAGAAGAAAACGCTTTGTCTAAGTCACGCGAACAAGGGGCGTAGTACAACGAATCCACAGGTTAGAAAATTCATTCCAAAATAGACGATATGAGATATGGAATTAAAGATAACATGAAAAAACATACGTAGAGAAATAAACACAATACATCCAACTATCGCAACTATAATCTTTACATCAAAACACAAAACCTTGCATTAAGTTTCAGTCAAAAAACACCCAGACTTCTTACAATAGCATTTGTTTCTTAAAATTTCCAACCAACCTTGTTTACATAAAAATTATCCCCATATATGGAAATATAATGTCACCCTTGGCTGTTAGGGTCGAGCTACTCTCTCCTGGAATCATGAATCTGTTTTCTTTGAAACAAAACAATAACTTCAATAAACTCACTAAAAATAGAAAACCTGACTTTGCCAAATCATAATCGTAACTGAAATATTATTTACAGTCATCGATCATGATACAAATTCAACCATATGGTTGTGATGAGACATCATTTTCACTACTGAACACTCTATCATCCGTGCACAACAAGTTTGCTACGCAAAAATAACCTACAACAAAAATGCAGCAGAATGCGCAACAAACTGGTAAAATAGTCGTTAAATATGTCATCGTATCTCACTAATAAAAAACCATTTTTAGAAACTGAGAGAGGGTTTTGTATTTAAGATCGTTATAAAGAACAAACTCTCTTGGTTTCTTGAAATTCATCTCCATATATCCAGAATATGTGTCACAAACACGTCTCGGACAAGAAATCACGAAAACTGACAAATAGGGATCAAAGATTCCTTTGAATATCCCAATCCGTGACAAATTTTACAAGTCTGAGAGAATTTTGTATTAATTGGTTTGTCCTCAACAAACACCTCTCATGGATTTTCAAAATTCCTCTCCAGTGGCTCAGAAATTGATCTTGAAGTTCACCACTAAACCAATAATTTGCGCAGTGTGACCTGTAGCCTGTGCACAGGAAAATCCACTGCGTGACAACATCCTATGCACAATATCCCACTGCACGATGAAATCCATTGTGCGACAACATCCTATGAACAATAGCCTTATTTTCATGACAAAATCCTCCGTGTGACAACATTCTCTATGCGACAACATCCTTTGCGCGACGCACAGTGAATTTTGTAGTGCGCAGTGAATTTTGCAACACGCAGTTGCAAATTGAAATGGGAATAAATAAATGATAATATTCCTTTTGAAACTATCCCTTGGAGATGTTAGATGATTCCAAGCATAAAAACAACATGGGTGCTAACAAGCATGACTTCACAAATTGTTTACCAACCTCTAACCTTAGCCATGAAAATCATGATGCTAACATTGGTTACAGTGGTCATGGTGCTCGTCGTTCACATAGAGAAGAATGGATGTCATGCCTTACTTTCCCATGATGATGCGATTGAGTACTTAAAGAATCATGTCTGGGATATATTCCTTAAAAAATTTGAGGGTTATAATCTTCAGGTAGCAAAAGCCTCTGCACGAACCTTTGACGGGTTCAGAGCTAAGATAGGAGACATACAATTAGAATTGACAAACGATTTCATTAGCAAAGCAACAGGGCTCCCATAAAAGGGCGAGATATGGTTTAAAAAAACCAAAATAGAAGAAGTCTCATGGAATTTTTTTATGACCTCTTGAAAAACCAGTTGTTTTGTAAAAGATATTCCTATCACCCTGTTAAAACCTAGATGGCATAGTTTATTGTTAATTCTGAAACAATTTGTTACTTGCGAAGGTCGATACAAACTGGTCTTTCTCTACCATATCCGTTTTCTTATGAATTTCATAGGTTTCGATTTAGATATGCCATTTTACTTATTTATGAGTCTCTATAAGATGTCCAAGCATTACAAGCGATAGGGTGTCAATTCGAGCCTGTTCCACCATGGATTGGTTAAAATCTTGTTGATGTATCATATGTCGACCATAGGTGACGGTTGGGACATATTTTTGATGAGGAATGGATTCTCCCAGGATGATCCTACAACAAACCCTGTTTTAACAGCAAACCCTAACTTAGACAAGCCAGTGGTTGAAGATGAGTTCGGTAATTCAATTAATGGACCAGAGTTTACTGATAAAACCCCTCTAGACAAAGGATTTTCATGTAAGTTTTCACCCACAATATTTCCATTGAAAGCGATTGATGAATTGAAGGGAAATGATCCTCTTGTGCCTCTGAATGATGCTATCTTGAACGTTAATGTTAAGTCGGATGCCAAGAAACTTTGTAAAGGAAAAAAACAACAGTGCATAGACTTGGGTTTCAAGAACAAGAAAGTGATTCTCCTAATCTATAGGAAACTAAGGAACCGAAACAATACTCATCTAAGCTCGATCGATCTGATCGATATCGATGAGGGTTGACATCTTGAGATAGAGGATTTTCTAGTTCGAGAAGATCTTGAAATTCAGGGTTCCAAGAGGGAGGTTATCATTCATACTGAACCTTATGATTTTGTGACAAATTTACCACCATGCCTTAAAGGTAAATAAGGATTCTCCAGTATTAGGAAAGATCTGAATAAAACAACAGGTAAGACTGAAGCACCCTTGGTTGATTATGTCCTTCATCGACCTGCCATCTCCCCTGTACACTATGATGGTTGTTTCGATTGGGTTGAGCGTTACTATACCGACATTCCTCTCTTATAGGCCCGAATTGAAACTCTGACTACTCAAAATGATTTGTTGAAGCAAGAAAACCTTGATCTCAAGGCGCATGTAGAGAGGATGACTAAATGTATTAAGAGATCTGGAAACATAGTCATTAAGAATGTGACCAGTGTCAAGGCAATAATAAACTCTGAACTATCTGACCCCTCTTTAGTTAAATTTTAATGGTAAAACAATTGTATTTTCCTTTCATTTTATTTCTATTATCTAACTCGAAATAAGTAGATTTGAAGTTTGATTTCATTTACTAAAATTAATACTGGCTACAGAATCTTCAATTTTGTAGCCAAGTCTCTTTTAATAAAAATTAGTTATTAAGAAATTGTTTTTCTAATTTATCAAATTGATTTGCTATTCTTAGGAAATGGGATATTTTTCTACTGATTACTTGGAGGAAATATGTTCAATTATATGCCTAAATGATTAGTAGTTTGTCCTCCTTTTATGTTTTATAAAACTTTGATTTAATTTTTGAATAAACCAACTCTGTTATGAGTGGTTTCCAATCCACTAATTTTTTAATATTACTTGATTTTGGGAGATTCAACTCTATCCTGTGAGATATGAGTATTTGGATCATGGATTACTTTAAACAATGTTCACTTTCTTTAGTGAGGGGATCCTTTTTGGAACACATTATGGACATGAAATTCCTCAAGACTTTATGGACAAGTTGTTCACATTTCGGCTTTAGACCAGCGTGACATTGTTCAATTTATGTTTTGCATCTTATATTATGGAATATATACATGTTACATAGCCTTAGCCTCATTAGCATGTAATGTTTCATTTTATTCAGCTCTTTAAATTTTGTCTATAACTTGTTATTTCATATATTATATCTGTGGTTGTTATTTCACTTTAATATCATCAATTTATGCTTGATGTTAAGTTGACATATCATATGAATTTTTCACATTAAAATTTCTTTTACTGTAGGCATTCATCATTACAAGGTCACTGGATTTATAAGTTCGTCACACTGTTTTTATATCCTTGCTCCAAAATAATACCTTGAGTTTATTCTGGAGATGTTAAAACAATCCTGTTACAGATTTATCTCACAAGAAAGATAGCCAGAAGTTTGGATTGCACAGGGATATAGAAACAATATGAGATTAATCTCAGGTTAGTGTTATTCGCATTCAATTTACGTCATTAGTTTATTAGTGAAATACGACAGTTTAAATTGGCTGTGACTATTATTTTGTTCTTGTTTCAGATTATGTTTTATTAGTATCTTTTGAGTTTTTAGATTTTAAATTATTCAATAGAAAATATAAAAATATGTTCTTTCTTTATCTTCTTCATAAACAATTACGAAAACTTTGATTTCACAAGACATCCACCAAAACTTGAAAATTGTAAATATCTTATTCATAATCACATGTTCATATTTATGTTTCTCTTCATCATTCGTAAATAATTAAAGTCATGCACATAGTATCATAGTTATAGCTTTAGGGTAATTTATTTTCTTTCATTATTTTAGGACCTTAGTTGGCTAACGGAAGAATTAAACCCATCGAGATAGATCACACCAAATGACTTTGGTTAATTAGACAACCCTGGACTAGATCTATCCTTCCAGTTGACGGTGTGTCAATTACACCCGTCAACAGGTTCCTGTGTACTAAGAATTCAGAGCATAACCATAGCATCAATATGGAACAATAGCCCGACTAGGGTGGCGGCTAATGGGAGGGGTAAAGGTGACATGTAGTAAATGCACGTTGCCTCCACCCACAATTCATTTACTCATAAATACATGCCAACCGACTCTTAATTAACACCATTAATTTAACTCTGCGTTGGAATCTACACATATTACTTGCCAACTGCGCTCTCCACATCATATATCCAATTCCTTATTATATAACTCAAACAAAATTGCATAACCATTAATTCCCATTACCTTGTCAAATCAGCCATTGTTATTCAATCTATCCAAATATACCGTATGTATATCGACCACATAAGTTAATTAATCATCACATAACCATTAGCACTATCACCAAGCCAAATGCGCCACCAATATTTCATACCATATGCGTATTAAACATATAATTCAATAACAATTGCATAACCATTTACTTGTTAGCTAGGATTTAACAATAATTTTTAAGTCTTTCATGCATGTAGTATAGTGAATAGGATAGCTTTAAATTCTTCCCCTTTGCAATTGTTTCTCATTTCTTTCCAATTTTTCGCATGTAGTAAAGCAAAATTGCAAATTTAGATCCCTTTTATTTACGTTTGTTATAGTATTTTTGTCTTTCTCAAAACTATCCTTCATGTAATTTCACTAACATGTTTATTGTGCAGGTGCGATAAGAACAGATATCAATGATGTTAATGAATATCATAGGTTGTAGTGACATCAAGAATCAACATTTCATAAGCTCAAATCATAACCAATAACAACAATATCTCATCAACCATGTAAGTTGTGTCGCATATCATCACAACATAAAAAATGAACAAATCTGATCTTCAATAGTTCAATGGGGTCCCACTTACTAGTATTATTTAGTTTTTTATAATAATAGTCATTAGCAACACTTTGCGGGAAAAAAATCATTAATAAGGATGTGGTTGACATGGGATTCATGAGATGATTATTAACAAATATTGGGATATTGGTTGATAACTGATGGCTAGTGTGTTGTTATTTTGAACATGTAACACTCTTTCCTTACCATTTATGTTCGTTTTCCATACATTATAAAGCCTCTCATTTTCCCAATCACACTGTAACTCCCATGTTCTTAAAAAAAATGTCAGTTATATAAGATTGTAAGAGATGCCATTATTTGTCTTTGAAGTTACCCTTCCTTTTCCCTTGTTTGACTGGATGCTTTCCTGTTGATCAAGTAAGAGCTATTTCTAAAATTATGACAATGTAAATGGTATTCAATGTTTTACTTGCTACTGTATACATACCCTAACCTAGAATTATGTTTAATAGATGAGATTTTTCAGTAGAGGTAGTCATGGAAGAGGAAATAGAGTTAGATGAAGAAGGGAAAATTATTTTTGGCAAGGAGGAAACAATAGACTTCGATTTTCTATTCACTTTGATGTTGATTCCAAAGAGTTTAATCAACTCTTATAGACAGGTTTCTTGAACTTGGCTGGAAAAAGAGTCTTTCAACCTTCTCCTCCACCTGAAGGACCACCTTTGCACCCTCATCCTAGCATCTATGGCATAGTAGTGCATCCACATGTGTCCTTACCACCCAAGGTCCCAGCTAATGTTGGATGGAATGATGTTGTAAATCCTTCCCAAGTTCATGTTAATGGATGGCCAACAATGTCTTTACGATTACCTCATCCCCCACCTAAGTGTCCTTCCCAACACATTGAATCAGTGACATCTCATGCTCACTCAAATCATCCACTAAAAATACTTACGTCCCTTTCCCAAGAACTTGAACCTTCTAAAGGGAAACAATTGGCCAATTTTTCTAAATCTCACCAATATGAACCATCCTCACATTGAATCACATCACATTCCCAACACCCTGGACATGAAGACAAACACATCTCTTTTGGAGATATACAACTAGAAGCATCAAAATAAAAATGTAAAATGTCAATCAAGGAAGATTCATAGATGCCCAAGCTATCAAAGTCTAAGGAAAGTCAAAAGAGGTGGACCGCCTCACACAAAAAATATGCTTTCTAATTTCATCATGTTATTTTACTTTGACTTGACTTTTGGGACAAACTTTATTTATTTTGGACAACAATATTTTTGGGACATCTTGTTGACTTACTTATTTTGGGCATGTGCATACATATATACTTTATATTTTGGAGTCACAAGTATGCTCTTAAATAATTTTATATGTGGTCTGATTGATCTGTGTATATAATAATGTGTCGATGACATTGATTCATATGTATTGATGGAGGAACAAGGGGATACTTTGAAAATTAAACAATAAGAGTTAATTAAGGGGTCCCCACCTATTATTTAATATTTATTATACTCTTATCATTATTTATTAACATTTAATTACAAGATGTCCCTATCCAACTAAAAGTTATTTAAATAACTTAACTAAAAGTAGTTGGAACTACTCAAAACTACTTTTGGAGAATAAAAGGAGAATGTGAGGGACAAACAAGAGGAGAGATAGAAGCACAAACCCTGATAAGGTTTTCTCTTTCTCTAGAGTGGGATCACATTACTACTTCATTCATTTATGAAACACTTAAAAGATAATAACTTCTTGTTGATAGCAAGGTACTAATGAAGGGGGAAATAAGAAGAACTGAGAAGCATCGATAGTTGACATGCTTCATAAAGTTTATCATCTATTTCTAATAGTATGTAAATTCTTCTTGGATTTACGAATTAATTTTCCAGTGCTAATAAGGAATTTTTTGCAGAAGACAATGGCATACTATGGCTTGTTGATCCAATTTTTCTCAGTGTTCGTTTTACTGACAAGAAATCAATTTTATGTGTGTGATGTAACATTCCACATATGACTTCTAAGTCTTATTCTAGTCCTTACCCATTCTGGGGTATGATAGAATGTTTCTAGTTGTATTTCAAAACTAAATTAACAAAAACATTTGATGGTTTTGGAGTCTCATTTTGGACTATATGTGTATTCTTTATTTCAGATTTTCTGTTATATGCATGTTTATTAAATCTATTTTAAATTTTTGTTACAAAAATTTCTTTATTTCTTTATCATAACACAACATAAAACACAACAATAGGCACAAGAACATATTTCTTGATGACTAATTGATATTTTTTCAAAAGGATACAGACATAAGGTAACAATCCCGCCTATCTTTATTTAGCCCAACAAGATTCGAAAATGTTGGTACAAGGATAACTATTCCTTTTCATCAACAAGACCCACCAACCCATCGAGGCACAAACCACCACACTCAAGTTCTATCCAACTCCCATCAATAGGATCCAGTTCGGTATGGCCCACCATGGTACCGGGATGTCAATAAGGAAGTTGGGCTTAGAAACTTATGGGGGGTCTGATATCATACCATCGGGGTACCGGGTCACTGGGGTACCGACCCATCGAGATCAAGTTCTATCCAAAATTTTATATTACGTGTGGACCCCACAAGGTTCCATGACTCTCTTTTCACACACAAATAATAAATAATCATCTTAATTTTATAAAACTAGCATTCGACCCTCCTCCACATGCATGTGGGATAAAGAAAAGGGCATGGTCGCAGATCAATGGTGGATATCCCACATGAAGGGGAGATTGATAATGTTGTGCGTTGGTTTTATTGATGGGCATAACCATTAATTTATATGCTCAAATCACAAAGGAAAGAGATCATTGGACTTCTAGGTAGTGAGAAATGTCGCAAGCATGACTTCTAGGGTGATATCGACATTATTAAACCACAAAAAAATCCCCTTTCGGCGCTGTCCAATAACCATATAATTTCACTTCTAGAAGTTTTGTCTTGTCATGTAGCAGGCCCTTCAAAGGCTAGATGTTGTAATCCAACAACTTTGATACTAATTTGTAACTTACCCAGCCACCAAGGATGGGCATGCTACTTCCAGAAATCCCTTCAAGATGTTATGTTACCAATCTGTGACATCCCCAACCACCAAGGCTAGGCATGCTACTTCCAGAACTCCCTTCAATATGCTCTAATACCAATCTGTGACATCCCCAACTACCAAGGTTGGTCCAAACTACTTCCACAACCTTTTCTTGAACTGATTTTGAATCTTGATAATTAAAATTAATAAAGAAGCATGAAATAAACACATGTAGTCACCAAGATTCATGTTAAACTATGAAATAATGAAAAATATGCCATTCACAATAATGAACAACAAACATGCACATCATTAATGCATATCTTAGAGATAATAATCAATACAAAATGAAAATAATTATGCAAGCAGAGAAACACATGATAGAGAGAACTTATCTTTGATAAAACCAATCACCAATTGGATGCAGATCAAGGATGTTCCACCCAACCTTAGGCACTATTGTTCCAAGTCTCAACACTAGGCCACCCCCGATCCAGGGATATGAATCCACAAGGATGGGTTTGGGTGACACTCATATTCCCAAACCAGATAGCACTAAAGATCTCAAAGGTTTATCAACACACAAAAATTCAAAGTACACCAACTCTCTTCTCCTCAGCCTGCACCACCCAAGAAAATGAACCCCCTTCACTACCACATAGTCCCTTAGGATATCCACCTACTTCTAGGGATCCAGTGCATCTGGTATACAATATCAATGATGGACCTCTCATGATTTGTATATGTGAGCAAGGTTTCTCATCATGCCA
>SNQJ01S0051984.1:165852-181800 GCA_010110895.2 Picea sitchensis | reverse complement strand
TGCAGAAGGGGATCAGGTGTTTCTGCGACTGCAACCATACAAGCAAACTTCCCTCAAGGCCGAGCATTGTCAGAAGCTAGCACCCAAATTTTATGGTCCTTATACAGTTCTCAAGTGTGTGGGACAAGTCACCTATCAGTTAGCTCTGCCCAGTCATTCAAAGCTACATCCTGTTTTTCATGTTTCATGGTTAAAGAAGGTGATTGGAACTAGATGCCAAATTCAAACCAACCTTCTCGAGTTAGCTAAAGAAGGATCCATTTGGCTACAACCAGAAGCAATTTTGGACCAACGTGAGCATTACCTGCATCAGAGAACCATCAAGGAAGTGCTAGTCCATTGGAAAGATACAACTCCAGCATATGCCACTTGGGAACCAACTACCATTCTGTAGTAGTTTCCACATCTCAAGCCTTGAGGACAAGGTTGTTTTTAAGGGGGCGAACATGTTAGGGTCCTAACCCGCACATAGGTAGAGCAATATATTCGGATGTAATAAAGTTCAATATTAATAAGGCCTTTCAATAAAATAGAATAAGGCGGATGTAAGAAGACCTAATAAAATCTTCTGCTTCTAGAAGGATCTTCCTCTATATGCTTCTCTTGATAAACATATTTAGTATAAATAAGGGTCGAGGGTATGAAAACCCTAGCTTGGAGATTATTGTAATAGAGCACTATTCGACTGGAGGTTTCCCCCTCGAAGAGGCCCATGAACATTGCTTTCTGAATCAAAGTGTTATTTTTGTTGTTGTTCTTATATCATTTCTGTGTTATTGTGGAGATTATGCTGGTTATATTACTATTATTCTGCCATTTCTAACATTTTATTTATGTTATGCATACTTTTAATATCTGGTATATTACACAACATCATCTCCATACTGCCTAAGATGGTTCACAACACTCATCACTTGAGTCATGAAAGTATCAACACTTTCATTATCCTTCATCTTCAGATTTTCGAAGTCCCTTCTCAAGTTCTGCAACTTGACTGTCTTCACCTTGGACACACCTTGATAGCATTTTTCAAGAATGTCCCAAGACATCTTCGAAGATGCAACACTAGAAATCTTTGTAAAAATGGATTCATTTAATCCTTGCTGGATTAATCCAAGAGCCTTGTTATCCTTTTTCCTGTTTTCCTTCAGCAAAACATGATCGACATTTGAGAGAGCCAATTTTGCTGCTACATCAACTAGCTCATCATAACCATCAATAACATAGGTCCATAAATCCTGAGAACGCAAAATCGTCCTCATTCTAATATACAAAGATCCATATGACTTCTCGCTCAGGAAAAGAACCTGAACCTAAGAAGAACTACTACCAGACGCAACCATTTATATAAAAATTTGAAAGAAATCAAATAAACCTTCACGCAGGAAAAAAACAAGAAGATAAAATTGGGCACCAACAGGAATTATCTGCACTGAAAATAGCAGGATAGACTGCAGGCTCTGATACCAAATTTTAAAAACGGAGGCTGATCGGGGATTGGGTTTCGGCGATTACATACGCCGAACACAAAAAAAAAAACACAACACTGATTGTTGAATCCTAAAATGCGAACAAGTTGTGGGCCCAACACTTCGGGTTTCGGGGTTTGCAAACACTCAATGCAAAAACAAAACGAAACTACAATTGTTGAATCATGAAACGCGAATAGGATGTGTGCCCAACAATTCGGGTTTCGGCATTTGGAAGGTGAGCGACTCTATTACACAAGCCGATGGATATCCTGAAAGGGAAAACCCCGAATCGCTATGCTCCAAATTAATGTGAGACCAGGTTTGCAATCGGAAAAACCAAATAATTACTACGTTTACTCAAATTGAAATTAATATAATGAATTCGATCAAGGAATGAAATGATTTTACAAACTCAATAAAAAACTGAATATAAATGGAGACAATACCTCTAAATGCACAATAGCGAATTCGATTCAAAAATGTTTTCAAGATCCTTAAGATTACAATTTGTTTATGGTATTTAAACACTAACATAAATTCAAAAATTGCCCCTTCAATCTTAGAAAATATTTAATTGAGGCGGTGATGGTGTCTCGTGGCCTGCAAAGGTTAAGGTGGCCACCGCTTGAGATATCAATAAATTGATGCTTAATCCTCGAGTCTTGAAGGGTCAATATGGCCTCTGATCCGTCGTTCTTCAGGCGGTGAAATGATTACTTATCCAACATGTATGAGCTGGAAGTCAATTTCTTTGCCCAAGGAAGAGGGAGGTTAGGGCCTTATAAATATTCACAATTTTGGGAATGACATTGGGAGATAAATCGAAATGGAATTTAATCACCAGGAAAAATATTTGGAATAGTTTGAACAATTCAAAATACTTGGAACCAAATTCTATTTTATCTTGGATACATAGAGAGGATAAGAACTACAGGAACAATTTGGCACACTAGAAAGCATCGATTAACTATTTTCCTTTAGCTGGTAGATGTTTGGGTTGGAAAGTGGGGAATGGGTAAATGATAAGAGTGGGAGTTGACTTGATTATGCGTTGTGGGCTTCAAGTTAGATTATTGACCGAGTTGGTAGTTTACTTGGGGACAAGGAATAAGGACTCTTAGACACCGTTGTGATCCTACCAATACCACTATTTGGGCTCAATCCTAGAGGTTGGCTAGTGACTTGGGACTCAAAGGGGGGTGGAAAAGGAAATGGGACATTTTCATTAATGAGTTGAAATGGGCCCATGTAAGAATTAGATAGGATCCTAATAGTATGGTTTTGTTGAATAATAATGTGGGAAGAGACTACATGGTAAAACATGGATATATATCATCGACGACAGTGATTCAAGGTCCTCCAACCTGGTGGTGGAAGCGAATATGAGCAGCTAACGTTCCCAAGAAGATGAAGTTGTTTATGTGGCTTGCCTTGGAAAATAATGCGTTGACTTGGAAGGCTCGTCAAAAGCAAGCTATTCAGGTCCCTAGTATCTGTGTTCTTCATAAAAAAATTGAGGAAATGACTTACCATCATTTTGTACAATGTTTGTTTATATAGCATACTTGGACAGACTACAATAATTGGTTAAATAAACGAAACATGTGGAATAAGGATGATCTTGTTCTCTACCTGAAAGAGTGGTTTGATAAAGCGGATCTGAAATACTTTAGACCATTGCCCTTCTTAGTTATTTGGGGTGTGTGGTTGAGTCACAATAGTTAGATTTTTTCTAAGAAGACAATCCTTACCTTCCAAGTTGGCGACCAATTTAAAGGAGATAATCTCTATTTTTGACTCCTTATCTATCTTCCATATCTATTGGGAACTCAATCAACAAGTTGATGCATTATCCAAGGAGGGTATAAATCTTCCTCGAGGAGATGTTCAAATGGTGGAATATAGAGAAGGTGAGTCTCATGAGTATCATTAACATCTATGGACCTTAGGGCTAATTTAGTCCTATGTGGTATTTTTCATTCAAATTATTTTTATAAACTTTTTGTTGTTTGCAAAGTAAGGACACATAGTATATAGGTTGTGTATTTTGGGGCAATAGTCAAGTTAGTAAACAATTGGATCAATCAATGGAAAATGTTTTAATCTAAATTTTTTCAAGTAGGTTCAGTCTATAGGAGGATAAACATTCTTAACAGTCTCGGGAATTGGGGAAATGTGACATGCGATAGCATATGAGGAATACATTTTTGTTCAAGCTAATAAAATATGATTTTTTTTCTGTGAAAAAAAGAATACTCAATACTTCAATGAGGATATGGGGTATGTTTTGAAACAATTAAATTTATACTGATTTCTTATTTTTAAACCACGATGAAATGTACACAATTCCATAATTACAGTTGAACCAACATTTTACATGTAATCCATGGACAATTACATAATAAAATTGACCGTGACCAAGTAATCCACTACCTATGAGTACAATGAGCCATCTCAACACATAAAAAAAACTTTTTCTCACACATTAAATAAATAATGGATAATTACATAATAACATTAACCATGACCAATTATTCCACTACCTATGAGTACAATGAGCCATCTCAACACATAAAACATAGTTTTTCTCACTCAATAAATAAATATAGCAGATACATGGGACAATTATAGTAACATTCTTATAGATTTATGGAAATTTTCATTAGCAATTCTCTTCCAAACATATATTTTCAATTCTCTTTAGAACTATGGCCCTTCTATGAGGTCCATATGACCAATACCCCCCATTAACATAACCGAAAAATAAATATACAATATAGATGTAGAATTAATCCCTCTGTATTAGAATAATGGTTGTGACATCTTTCAAAACTGCATAAAATCGTCACTAGACAACCTAGCATGCACTTATGAGATCCAATGTACACCTCCAAACCTGCAACTTCCAAAGGAATCACTTATTTCTCAAACACAATTCTTACCACAAGAATTAATAGTCAAAATATAAACAATTGAAATCAATAGATTAACTATCTTCAAGGGAACTTGGGAAAATAGCTCCATGGGAATGTTTTTCCACTTAGCCATAGGCACTAGCTCGAGTGGGTTCCACCCCCATACGTGGAAATGAAACAATAAGGGGGGGTTTACTAGATAATGTTATTGTTACCTCACTCTACCCAGACAATTAATGAAGCTAGATAATTCTATCTCAACCCATGGTTATAGCAATATTTACATCGAGATAATCCACCCTTCAATCCATTCACTCTATAAGAGTCCCACTTTCCAACTTCTCTTTCCCCCTCAACCCTATACATCACAAGGAATGATATCCCCTTCAGTTCTATATAGCCCCATAGGTTATCCCATTTCCCTCTAATGTTTCCATGCACACTGGCCTATTGGAAATATTGTTGTCATTTATTTCAAATATAGGGGGAGACTACAAATTCCCAAGATAACTATTACAATCCTATAGGTGTCCAAGACAAAGATTGCAATATGGAGATTGTTGAAAGTATTACTTTTGTATTTTGGATGGTCATCTTGGATACCCTATTTTGAAGACACTTTTACCCTATATACCTAGCTCAAATGGGAGCATCAGTTATAAGGTTGGAAATCTTAGTCCAAGACCTTTCCAATGATATATGACATTCTGTATAACTCCCTAGGAATGAGGAGATATGATTTGTTTCATCCAACAACCCAACCAAAAAATTGATGTATGCTTAGAGAGTCTTTACAGGTCGGCCCTAAAAGTGGGGACATAATTACTATAAATACAGGATAAATGTGTGTATTTGTAGTGCAACCAAGAAAGATATCAAGTCTGAGGTGCGAAAAAATGATCCGAGGTGCGCTAAAGATGTTGGGGTGTCTTCTTAGGATCTAAAGGCATGCAAGAGAAGTCTAGGGGATTTTATTGGGGTCTTTCTTGTTCTCAAGGTGCGCTATTCTGATGTTGTGATGTTGTCTTCATTGTGATGTCATGGTATGCGCTATTTTGATGTTGTGATGTTACCGTCATTGTGATGTTATCGTGTGCATTATTATGAGGTTGTGATGTGGTCGTCACTATGATTTTTTCGTATGCCCTATTTTGATTTTTTGATGTTGTCGTCATTGTGATGTTTTTGTGTGCACTATTATGAGGTTGTGATGTTTCCATTAGGGATTATATTATGGAATGATGTTATTAGGTTGGATAGGGTATGAAAGCTACATGTGACTAGGGTTTGAAGGTTTGTCCATAGAATGCAACATGTAGGTGAATTCAGAAGTACTTTGTGTATGAAGATCTTGGATTGGTGTCTACACATATCTTGTTGAGTCGGTGCTCATGTGAGGGGATTGTTGTCTCCAACAGGTTGGTGCCTGCAAATATTGTAACAATAGGTTGGTGCCTATATGAGTTGTTGGGTTGGTGCTTATTTGCGGAGATCAGTGTCTCCATTAGGTTGGTGCCTACATCTTGTTGGGTTGGTGCTCAATTGAGGAGATTGGTGTTTCAAGTGGGTTGGTGCCTATAATATTTGTAATAATAGGTTGGTGCTTACATAAATTTATACAAATAAGTTGTATGGTTTTCCATGTTAAACTCTATGCATTTTGATTTGAGTTTATATGTGATTATTGTTTGTCGGTTAATGAATGATTGATGAATGGTAAAATAAAGTAAAAAGTATCTTATATTGATTCACCCCCCATATCAGTATAAGCATAAGTTCAACATGGCCAAAGAAAATGATCCCAAAATGATCTTTTAAAGACTTGGTTGAGTTTTAAGCATGTGTTCAATTACCACTTAAGAATTAAGAAAATAAGAAGAACTTAATGAAAGAATATCGTAGTCATCATAAAGAATGCATATCAGAAAATAGACATACAGAACAACAAACCATAACAACAAGGTTGTTAACGGAGTTCGACAAGGTTGCCTACTTCTTCGGGCCTTTGTCTCAGTGGGGGAGGCTTTCTTATTTATCTTCAATGCTTCAAAAGTACATCATAAATGATGATTTTAACCTTGTACAATATCTACTCCAAACAAATATTCAATAAAAGAATAGAAAAGATACAATGGAAAATAAAAACATTATAGAGATATTTTTCCCCTGGAAACCTAAACCGGGAAAACCAACATATTCTATATTTATTCATAGTGATACATTGTTTACAATAAAATATACATATAGGAGCCAAGGACATCCAAAACCCTAACCCAATGAGTTGTATTATTCCACAACCCTAATTCCTTAACCGGAGATAGAAAACCATCGGTAAAAGCCATGTGCCAAAAAACCACCTAAATATGTGACACGTTTCCCGAGGCAGATTTTTTTTTTCAAGGGCACTGCCCCTGAAATCCCGCATGGGGGGCTTCGCCCCCCTGCACGCCTAGTGCAGACTCTCAACTACTCATGAGAATAATATAACACATACCCAACATTCTCCCACTTGTTTTTTTCTTTGCATACAAGGGGTTACAAGGTTGCATAGTCAACAATCCAGGGCAACAATGCCCATGGATCCTCTACATGAAGAGAACTTCTTAGTGCTCATAGATTTTGTTAATGAGTCTGTAACATTCGTCAAAGTGTCCACCTTCATCATCGATACTTTATTTTCTTCAAGCATGTCTCTCACAAAGTGATATTGAATATCAATATGCTTTGTCTTTGAATGATAAGTCGAGTTCTTCGCCAGAAAAATTGCAATTTGACTGTCACACTCTATCCTTACAGCTTGTTGTAGCAACCCAATACCTGAACAAAATATATGTAACCATACTCCTTCCTTACTTGCATGAGTGGCTAACATGTATTCAACTTCTGTAGTTGAAAGTGCCACTACAACCTGTCTTTTGCTCATCCAACTTATTGCTCCTCCAAATAGATTAAACACATACCCACTTGTAGATCTCCTATTTTCCAGATCTTCATCCTAGTATGCATCCATAAAGCCATGTATATCCACCATTTTTTCCAATCCTGGTCTTCCTTCATAACACAATCCATAGCTAGCAGTACCACGCAAATACCTAAAAACGATTTTTTCTATTGTCCAATGCTCCTTCCTTGTTTTGACATATACCTTCTCAAAACTCCCACTGCATGTGAAATGTTTAGTCTAGTACATACCATTGCATACATAAAACTGCCAACTGCACTCACATATGGAACATGAGACATGTCCTCCTCCTCTTCATGTGTCTTGGGAAACTGATCCGTAGATAACTTTACACCAACATGAATAGGAACCTTGATCGGTTTACATTCCTGCATATTAAACCTCTGCAATATTGTCTCGACATATTTTCTCTAATTTAACCATAGTTTCCTCCTTTCCCTATCTTTTTTAATTTCCATGCCCAAAATGAAATTTGAAGCACCTAGATCCTTCATGTCAAATTTATAGGACAACTGAGTTTTCACATCCTCGATAGTCTCCTTGTTGTTTCCTATCAGCAACATGTCATCCACATACAAGACCAAATAAATCAAATGATCACCAATTAATTTAAAATACACATAGTGATCCTTTTTTCTTCTTGTGAAGCCAAGTCCCAACATATAAGTATCAATTTTTTTATACGACATCCTTGGTGATTGTTTTAAACCATACATGGACTTTTTTAGCTTGCATACTAGCTCCTTCTTTCCCTTCACAACATAACCTTTTGGTTGCTTCATATAGATTTCTTCTTCTAGATATATGTAGGAATGTTGTCTTCACATCCATTTGTTCTATTTCAAAATCAAATGCAACAACAACAGATAACGAAAATATTGTGGATGTTAACTTGGCAACAAGAGAAAAAATCTCACCAAAATCAATTCCCTCAACCCGGGAATAACCCTTTTCTACTAACTGAGCTTTGTATTTCTCCACTTTTCCTTCTGCATTCAACTTCTTTTTAAATACCCATTTTCTGCCAATGGGATTTCTTCCAGTTGGCAACTCCACTAGATCCCAAGTGATTTTTATCCAAAGATGTCACTTATTCATTCATGGCCCTTTTCCAGAGATTTGCATCCTCTGAAACCACTGCCTCCCTAACAGTTCTAGGATCATCATCGGTAATAGACAAAGCAAAATTTGAATGGAAATTAGATGGAGTATACCTTTCTGGTAGCCTTATTTCTCAAACCGATCTCCTCAATATTGGAGTATGAGGATCTTCTTCTTATGATTCATGTTCTTTCGTAGAGTCTGACTCATCATATTTTAAATCAAACTCTATTTTCTCTAGTTCTTCCTTACTTGGTAGGACTTCCTATTTAACATCATCCTTCATTTCTCTAAATACCACATCTCGACTATACACTACCTTCTTATTTTCTGGGTTCCAAAGCTTATAACCTTTGAGACCATATTTATATCCAATAAAGATACACTTTTCGACCTTCTTATCTAGCTCACTCTTGTTTTCCTTTGGAACATGAACATATGCATCACAACAAAATACCTTGAAATGTGTGAGAGAAGGTTCCTTACCAGTCCATACCTATCGTGGAGTCTTTTCATTCAACATTGATGAGGGTGATCTGTTTACCAGGTAACATGAAAAACCCACTGCCTTTGCCCATAATTCTTGTCCTAACCCAACAACAATGAGCATGCACCTTGCTTTTTCCATCAACATCCTGTTCATCCTTTTTGCAATTCCATTCTGCTGAGGTGTATATGGAGTAGTCTTTTTCCTTTCTATACCACACTTATTACATAATTCTTCAAATTCATTCCCATGGAACTCTCCGCCATTATCTATCCTCAACACCTTAATTGTTTTCTCTATTTGATTCTCAACAAGAGCCTTAAACTCTTAAAACCTGTCAAAGACTTTGTATTTCTTCCTGAGGAAATATATCTAAGTATTCCTCGAGAATTCATCTATAAATGAGACATAGTACATAGATTTTCCAAATGATGGGACCAACACAGGTGTTATAGGTGAATCCTCCTCCAGACAAGCGAATTCACTCTTGGTCTCTAGACTCCTAAGGACAAGACATAAAAGTGCTTAACGTGGACACTGAAATCATTTTTAGATCTAATTAAGCTAATATACGAAGACGAAGAAGAAATATGTGTACCTTGTTAATGACATTTGTCCTCACAAATTCCAAGATGAGCTCCAATCTTGATCTCCTCGATAGGTCCTATAGAACAAACAAAGATACAACGAGCTTCCTATTCTACTGAGATTAGCTCAAATACAAATCTATCTACTGAAGACAAGTTCATGTGAAATAAACATAAACTTGAAAGAAACAGGCCAAGCATGTATATGTATTAATGAGAACAAATGAAGAGCACTTACAATCCTTTGATGAAGGTGCAACAACTTCTTCCATCTCTCCTTGTCCAACCCCTTTGCTCAAGTAATCTACATTGATTATGCTTCAATGGCATCTCACTTATGGGATCATAAGTTTGGTGTAATTCTCAATCTCCATATATTGTATATTACCTATGAGATCATAGGTTTCATATCTCCAATATTTTTTGTACCATTCACCATGAGAAGGCCTCCTTATATAACCTTGGAGAGGCCCAACCACTTGAGATATATTTGGGATAAGTTGAGGATTCCTCTCCTTCATTTGAGGATATTCCCTAATATCATGACTTGACCTTCTATTCAAATCCAACCACCTTTAGAAATTGAGGGGATTCTTCCCTGATTTGTCTCAACAAACCAAATTTCCCTCAGAATGGGTAGCGCTCCCCCAAAATGGGGCACAAAGCATTGTAGCACTCCCCCAAAGAGGCCCAGGGAGCATTAACACTCCCTGGGAGTGCATAGGGGAGCATTTCCTTCCAAATTTGATATTTGAGTGGGTTTTTCAGTGGCAAAAGGTTTGTACTCCTTGTCAACTGATTTCTCTTCTTCCAAACTAGCCTTTGAGGTGTCTTAAGTGTCCTTATGATGTCGTTAGAGGCACACCATAGGAAAGGTGTCAGTATGATGTTTGTGACACTTGTGACACTTATGATCAATAGGCGACACTTGCAGACAAGATGTGACACTTACAACACTTGTAATGACAACACTTGCGACACTTTTGAAGTGAGTAATTTTTATGTTTAATAGATTGCCCCCCAAAGTGCGAAGTTAGAAGACGTGATGAATGAAGTACTTTGTAGACTTATTCAAGAAAGGGTATGGACATGGAGAACCTGGTAGAAGCTACACACAACCATCCAACAAACATTAATGACATATTTCAAACCCAAGGCAGGCATACCTATGCTTGAGTGATAAAGACTTTTTAGGTATGGCCACCATAAAATACACTGCGGATCCATAATTATATTGATAAAAGGTATAGCCACTGAAGATAAAATGTGGATCTATACTCCCATGACCTGAACTAATCTTAGCCACGAAAAATATATGGTGTCTCTACGAAACGAAAAGACATAGCCATGACCAATACAAAGTGGATCTATGTAACAATATATGTGTCATAGTTGAAAAGAAAACTCCTTCGCAACCTGGGAAAAGTATATATCAGAGTGATGACTCAACCGAGGGTCTTCTTACCAATCCCAATGTAGTACGAATCTAACCATGTGAACATATTTCCTAATGTCGAACATGGAAAAAACCACTTGATTACCGGTCAATGATGTAAACTGTTAACAAGCGCGAGGGAGATCACCATTAATGTCAATGATTCCCAAGGTACTCTAGTACATTCCAATGAATGTGAATTAATGAGATGAAGTCGAATATCCATGGAATCACCCGATTAGGGGTCAATGATGTAAACCCACTGTCGAAAATGAGGAGGCTTTCCATTGAGGCATGTAGGTCCCAAGGTACTAACTTGTTTCTAAGTATAGTTCCTGGATAATGTGTTGAAGTCGACAGGAATAGACTCGTCGAAGGAGGGCCTTGATTTATCCCCCATCAATGACACGAAATTGAAATAGATATGTAAGGGGTAGATCAAATGAACATGGACTGACATGGGTATTGAAACATGAATATTTTTTATGGCTGACTCTTGAGGCAGATACTTCCCTTGAGCACTGAGGCACAACAACAAAAACATGACATGGACCAAAAAATGATGATGCAATGGATACTGTGACTTTCATCAAGTGACTTAAAGGAGTAAAGAAAACTCGGAGGATTAGCTCAGTGCAAAGGTTCAGTGGATTAAAATGTATGCAAATACAAAATACCATGTTCAAGGGCAACTGTAAGAGTTACTGGTAATGTTCTCAAAAAATTCTTGGCCTGCTTCTTTCAATTTTTTCCCCCATCCAGATAGACGAGTACCTCTTTTTGATTTAACGAGCTTGAGGAGGGTAACACATGCTCGATATGAATCACCTTTGGTAAGCCCCTCTTCCTTTGTTTAGTGAACTGGAAGAAGTAAGGGTTCGGTCTCAGATGAGTCCTTCAATGTGTAATTGTTTAATGAGTCTAGAGAAGGTAAACTCAGTGGTTTTTCATATTTAGAGAGTCTGAAAACAACTTAAAGACGACTCTAATGTTGTCCTTTTTCGTTGCTAGTATTGCGAGGCCGAAAAAGAGATAAATTATCACTCAAAAGACGCCCTTTCAAACCTTTTAACGAGTTTGAAAGGAAGCAAGATCACTTGCCAATATTTTCATGTTTAGAGAGTTTGAAAAGAGCTTAAAGGAGACTCCAAGGGGTTCCTTTTTCGTGTATCCATGTGGGTCCGAAAAAGAGATAAAATTTTACCCGGTTACATTCTCATGTATTTACGAGCATGAAAAAGAACAAAGACTAATCTCGATATGCCCCCATCTTGAAAATCCAGTGGCTTGACTCCAGAATGATCATTAGGCTAGATAAATTCCCCCCAAGCTTCAATTCATTCATCGACTTTGAGATTGTCACCAATTTCTCTACTGGATGGAGAAAAAGGATAAGGATGGATGAAAATGAAGGTTCAAAAAAGAGACCTAATGAAAGATTCGACTTGGTAGGAGAGGTGACTGTTTCATTTTTTAATGAGCTTGACACAGGAAATGAACTATGCTCATGGCTCTGGGTTAAATCCCCAAATGCCTATTTCATTTTTTAACGAGCTTTCTACAAAGAGGAAAACAATGCTCAAGGATTTTGTTTCATTTTTTAACGAGCTTGAAACAGAGAAAAAAACCTTTGCTTATAGACTCTGTTTCATTTTTTAACGAGCTTGCCACAAAGAAGAGAAACTATGCTCGTGGACTCTCCTTGATCATGGATTCCAAGAGAATAACACTCATGAAGGATACCATGTTAAGGGACAAAAATCGGTCATGGCTTCCAAGAGATCTTCATTGGATGGAATAAAATCACTCTAGAAGGGACACATGTCGAGGGACGCGACAGGGGTAAGGAGATCAGGCTCCAATATCCCTACCGAAGTGATCACGATGTCAACTACCAGATCCAAATCATCGGAAGTTGAAGGCATGGGAGATGATGGAAAATCAACATCATGAGGGAAGATAGAGTGTATATATTCCCGAATTTCTTCATGAGGGGGAAGAAAAAAGGATCAATGATGGTTATCATCCCAAGGTATCTTGTCAATGCTCAAAATTTCCATAATAGATTCATCAGGAGGAAAAATTAGGGAAATGTAGTCGAATGAAGATGATAAGGAATTTAACTGTGATGGCATTGAATAACTGTCGGGTGCCAATATATGTTGGTCATTCGAAGTGGGAGAAGTGGATTGGATAGAAACGTATGATGTTTTGGCTGGACTAAGTGGCATGGTGTCACCTAGTGCATTGAATTCCAATGGACTAGGTACAATCCAAGGGTCAGATGACTCCAAGGATTGGTAAACCATGGTCAAAATCATATAGACGGTGGCAATATGATGTGTAGTCGGTGGAAGTGGTGTAGGGAAGGTACCCATAAGGCTATAATATTTCAACAAGACAACACCAACGCTTTCATACTTGATCTCGTGATCGCCCAAGAATGGAATATTGTTGGTAGTGGGAGCACGAGCGTCGGGTGTACAAAAATCTAACTGATCGTTAGTGACAATTTTTCCCTGATGAGGAAATTGTACACATCGAAACACCAACGAGGCAACGAAAATCATAGCATAAAACCAACTTCTTCCAAGTAATAAGTTGTAATCAAGGGGAGCATCGACCACCTTGACATCAACAGAGACGGTTTTTCCGCCCAACTAGACGGGCAGGGATTGTAAAAGCCCATGGGGATGAAAACCTCACCCATCGAATGCACGTAAAATCATTGGGGATTTATTAAGTGCGAGTGATTTTAAACTTTTCCAACATGCTAAAGACATGACACAATTAGAGGCTCCCTCATCCAAGATGGTTCAGTGAATTTGTTGATTGTGAACAACAACATCAATTTGGAAAGCAAGTTGGTGGGAGAGTCGAGATGTATAATTGTCCAGGTTAAACATGATATTGTTGGACGAATCATAATCAATATCACCAATAGAAACCAAGAGAGTTCTACTTTGACTAGGGTAGTGCTATAGAAATTCTAACGCAGACATAGCACACGGTGCTTGAGCCAAATCTTCAACAATGTTGTAGTTTTGGGCGGCACGTGAACTAGGATTAAAGGTAGATTTATGGATAGTTCTCTTAGGAGGGTGTAATATAGATTCAAACATAGGTTTCTCAATCTGAAGTGGTCCAGACGGAGGACTAACTGATGGAGGACTAATGGAGGATGGTGATGGATCCGATAAAGTACCGGTACCATTAGTGAATTTTCCTTTGTCAGGTTTAACCAGTGTGTTGTACGTCTTAGAGAGAGTGGTCAAATTAATCCCATTAAAAATATAAATATGGGCACTTGTCGAGGCCTCATCATGAGGATGGATAGAACTGCCCCCAGGAGAGGGGGTTTGAGCAACCATGGATTGTTGCTGTGGAAAAGGATGAGTAAGCACAACAGGTTGTGAATTTCCCTGGAAATGTTTGGCCACTTCATTGCGATGTGGACAGTCTCGAGTGTAGTGATCATCACCACAAATGATACATGGGAATTTAAGTTTCCATTGTGGTTGCTTTTCGGTAGCAGGTGTTTGAGCTTGATTTTTTGATTGTTCATTGTTATTAGTATTTTTTGATTTATTTTTTCCTTCTTCTTACCTCTGAATTGTTGTGAAGGGGAAGATTGAACTACATTCACCTCAAAGATCTGATTTTGGGGGGAGGTAGAGGAGAGTATGGTCAACTGGGAAGTAGATTGAGTTTTGATGGAACTGATAACACCATTCACATGAGATGAGGATGACAACTTGGATGGGTTGGCATTAGCTTGAGTAGAATTCAGAAGAAACTCATACAAAGTACCATATTGTGAATAAAACAAATCCAAGTAATGAGCCCGAGCAATGGTTTCTTCCTTAATGACTACGCCACCCATAGTGACATCACGAGCGATCGGGGGTAAGAGTGATTTAGTAACCCACTCTGCTAATAATTGGTCATGAATGATAGCTTTGATCATCCTTTGTCGTCGTCTCCACTCATGAATATGGTCAGAGATATGCACGGAGTTAGTTTGACAAAGGGAGGTCAAGAGTTCAGTACCCGTCTTGTAGTGAATAGGTAGTTGAAAGTGTGTGAGGAAAGACATGGAAAGGGAGTTAAAATCATGAAAATAAGCATGTGGTAGTTCAATATACCACTTTGCTGCAGATCCCATAAGTGTTTGCTGGAAAAGACGCAAACGTATAGAATCATCCATGAGGGAGTTTGATGAACACCACAAATGGAAAGTCATCACATGGTTATTTGGATCTTCTCCAGGTTTTCCATCAAATTTTGGAATATCAGAAGGAAGTTTAGCTGGAATAACTGGCCAAATCGGTGAATGAAAAATAGGATCATTGGTTAACCAAGATAAGTCTGGGAGATCCAAAGTCGCAAGGAAAGGTAGTTGTCGGTTAAATTGCGGATGATACTAGTGTGGCATAGGAACACCAGTAGGACCATAAACTAGGCTAAGTGGATAATTGTAACTAGTAGATCCTCCTACATATGGTTGTTGCTAACTAGGATAAACATGATTCAATGATGGTTGAGAAACATTTTCATAACTGGGTGGGCTCTGAACATTATAAGCCAGGTGATTTTCTTGCCCATAAGGATGATAAAAAAATTTCATTTTAGGAGGGTAAGAAGTCGATCCCGGAGGCGGATACACATAAGAACCGTGGGGAGGATAAAAATTAGACCATTTGGAAGGATAAGGTTGTTGTCCTTGAGGACTCCAGGTGGTGTTTGGGATGCCACCCAGATAAGGTTGTCCATAAGATGGTCCGGAAGGAACATGATTTGATACTCCTCCTTGTGGGTTATGATATGAGTTCCCCCCAACGTGGGGTTGGGTAAATGTGCCTCTCGAAGATACTCCCCAGGATTGTGAAGGGTTTCCAACAAAAAAAGGTTGCCCCCCTGCCAGCGGTGGATTAATGACTGGGGTATGACTGGAAAAGGGAGGTTTCCCTCTTGGAGGAACATAAAAAG
>SNQJ01S0051984.1:136265-165842 GCA_010110895.2 Picea sitchensis | reverse complement strand
AAAGTGGGGGTAGGGATCGAAGTGCCTTGGGAATGAGTAGAGGTGATGAGTCCAGCATTAGGATGGACTTGTGCTGATGTAACGATAGGGTTAATGACTTGATCGATGGGGTGATTCATAGTTTGACTGGATGGCCCTGTTTCAACAGGAGGGTCATGAGGATTAAAGGGTTGTCGAATGGATTCAAAATGCTCATAGAGATCGCGTCCTGATGAATTCCTCCATACATAAAGAGCATGTGTGGGATTTGTATCTACTGCAATGGTAGGAAGAATAGGAGTCCTATAATCATCACCAAAGATTGGTTATGTGGATCCCATATATGTCTCAGTAAATACTCTCTCAGGTAACTGTGGGACCTCTTTGTCTATGACGTTCCTAAGGGAGTCTAAACGAGGAAAAAGTGGTTCGAGAGGGGTTGCTGACACAAATGTAGTGCGAAGAGTAGGATTCTCAATTGTAACCAAAGCGCCTTCTGGATTGTCTAATGGAGGAGCAATGACACTCCCAGCATCAGATTGATTTTCTACTTCTCCATGGTAGTTGGTATCCTTCTGGAGGAAACCCTTGCATACTACGCGATCGACAAAGACCTTTATGATCGTAAGTGTTGTCATTACAATTGTTGTAAGTGCCGCATATTGTCCCCAAGTGTCACATCTTGACCATAAGTGTTGCAAGTGTCACAAGCATCGTACTACCATATTTCCTATGTCGTGCCTCTAACGACATCATAAGGACACTTAAGACACCTCAAAAGCTAGTTTGGAAGAAGAGAAATCAGTTGAAAAGGAGTAAACACCTTTTTCCACTGAAAAAACCACTCAAATATCAAATTTGGAAGGAAACGCTCCCCTATGCATTGCGAGGGAGTGTTAACGCTCCCTGGGCCTCTTTGGGGGAGTGTTACAATGCTCTGTGCCCCATTTTGGGAGAACGCTACCCATTCTGAGAGAAATTTGGTTTGTTGAGACAAATCATGGAAGAATCCCCTCAATTTCTAAAGGTGGTTATATTCAAATAGAAGGTCAAGACATGATCTTAGGGAAGATCCTCAACTGAAGGAGAGGAATCCTTAGCTTATCCCAAAGATCTCTCAAGTGGTTGGGCCTCTCCAAGGTTATATAAGGAGGCCTTCTCATGGTGAATGGTACAGAAAATATTGGAGATATGAAACCTATGATCTCATAGGTAATACACAATATATGGAGATTGAGAATTACACCAAACTTATGATCCCATAAGTGAGATTCCATTGAAGAATAATCAGTGTATATTACTTGAGAAAAGGGGTTCGACAAGGAGAGATGGAAGAAGTTGTTGCACCTTCATCAAAGGATTGTAAGTACTCTTCATTTTTTCTCATTAATACATATAAATTCTTGTTCTGTTTCTTTCAAGTTTATGTTTATTTCACATGAAACCAGATATTCTTGGTTCGATCCCCAGTGGAGTCGACAATTTTTGTTACAGGTAAATCCTCCTGTGGACAAGAAGATTCCCTCTTGGTATCTAGACTCCTGATTCCAAGACAGAAAATTCCTTAACGTGGACACTGAAATCCTTTTCAGATATAATTAAGCTAATATACGAAGAGGAATAAGAAATATGTGTACCTTGTTAACGACGTTTTTCCTCGCAAAGTCCAAGCTAAGCTCTAATATTGAGCTCATCGATAGGTCCTGTAGAACAAACAAAGATACAATGGGCTTCCTATTCTACTGAGATTAGCTCAAATACAGATCTATCTACTGAAGACAAGTTCATGTGAAATAAACATAAACTTGAAAGAAACAGGCCAAGCATGTATATGTATTAATGAGAACAAATGAAGAGTACTTACAATCCGTTGATAAAGGTGCAACAACTTCTTCCAACTCTCATTATCCAACCCCTTTCCTCAATTAATCTACATTGATTATGATTCAATGGCATCTCACTTATGGGATCATAAGTTTTGTGTAATTATAAATCTCCATATATTGTATATTACCTATGAGATCGTAGGCTTCATATATCCAATATTTTCTATACCATTCACCATGAGAAGGCCTCCTTATATAACCTTGGAGAGGCCCAACCACTTCAGAGATATTTGGGATAGGTTGAGGATTCCTCTCCTTCAGTTGAGGATGTTCCCTAAGATCATGCCTTAACCTTCTATTTGAATCCAACCACCTTCAAAAATTAAGGGGATTCTTTCCTGATTTGTCTCAACAAACCAAATTTCTCTCATAATGGGTAGCGCTCCCCCAAAATGGGGCACAAATAAATGTAGCACTCCCCCAAAGAGGTCCATGGAGAATTAACACTCCCTGACAGTGCATAGGGGATCGCTTCCTTCCAAATTTGATATTTGATTGGTTTTTTCAGTGGAAAAAGGTTTGCACTCCTTGTCAACTGATTTCTCTTCTTCCAAACTAGCCTTTTAGGTGTCTTAAGTTTCCTTATGATGTCATTAGAGGCACGACATAAGAAATATGGCAGTATGATGTTTGCGACACTTGCGATACTTATGATCAAGATGCAACACTTGCAGACAATATGCGACACTTACAACACTTGTAATGACGACACTTGCGACACTTTTGAAGTGAGTAATTTTGATGTGTAACAACAGGTCCAAAAACATCACTGTGAACTAGCTATAAGATTCCTTCTACCCTCTTTGCACCAGAGGGGAATCTTACCCGATTATGCTTCCCATATAGACAATGGTCATAGAAATCAAAATCCATAGAGCAGTTAGACATACCTTCAAACATACCTTTACCATGTAGTAGTCAAAGACCCTTCTCTCCGATATGCCCCAGTCTTTGATGCCACAACATAAACTTTTCTCCAGAGACTGTAGGATTTCTTTATTCTTCAAATCCAATATCATGAACAATGGAACTATTTCACCCATCACTAATAGTTCTTCCTTCCAGCTTCTACAGAGTTCCAAACTGAAATCCTTTCAGCAACACCATTTCTCTTCGAACCATCCTGCAGGCTTCCTGTTCAAATATTGTTTTTACCCCTGCATCGTCCATTTTTATTAAAAAAAAAAAAAATCTAGCCAAACCTCGGATGTGCAGAACACCAGGCAATGTTCTAATCCTTCCATCTATGAGCCTCAACTTGAATTTTCCTCGTTCTATGATTCTGGTTGTCGAATCATCACCTAATAAAACATTACCTCCATCATACCTTTCATATTCGCAAAACCACTCCCTATGGGGAGTCATATGAAAGGATACCCTAGAGTCAACCAACCATGCCTCATGATCTGCATGTGTTCTTGAAGAATCCATGTACACATCCCCTCCTTCTTCCTTGGAGGTCTTTTCTTCTGTAGAATGAGATTCTTCAAATCCCTTCTTTTTCTCAAACTTGGATCTACACTGCTTCTTATAGTGCCCTTCTTTTCCACATCTCCAATATACCCTTAAAAACTTTCTAGGAGATTTAGATCTACCCTTAGAGTTAGATCTTCCACTTGAGAAATTAGATCTATTCCTTTCATGGGAACGTCCTCTTGCAAGTAATGTGTATGTTCTTTGTCCTTCTATATTCTTTCATTTCATCTCCTCCGACAGCAAGGATGAGGCCACTTCATCAAAATTCAAGGAAGTTGTATTACTACCTATGGACACAACCGAACTATCCCAAGAGTATGGTAAAGAACACAGTAAACTAAAAAATTTGTCTTCATTTGAAATTTTAATCTCAACAGATACTAACTGACTTACCATAGTATTGAAGGCATTCAAATGCTCTGCCACCAATTCTCCATCTCTCATCCTCAGGTTATACAACTTATTTCTTAGGAATAGTTTATTCATTAAGGAATTAGACTGATACAACTTCCCCAACTTATCCCATAACTCCTTGGTTGTAGCTTCTCTTGACAAATTCAGTAATACTGAATCAGAGAGACATAGTCGGATTGTGCTCTTTGCCTTTTGATCCAAATTTTTCTAGTCATTTGTTGAAGTTCCTGTAGGTGCAGTACTTGGATCTATCATGATCCATTGATCTTTTTTCACCAACAGATATTCCATCTTGAGCTTCCACAACTTAAAACTTTTCCCATTAAACTTCTCGATCTCCATCTTTAAATTGCTTGCCATTTCTTTTCACTTGAAAAATCAACACCACAGATCTCCCACTATGACAAGGATCATCATAGTCTCGAGACAAACCCTTGACCATGAAGGCCTCCCCTTGAATCCAATAAAGATATGATACCAAATGATGATTTTAACCTTGTACAATATCTACTGCAAACAAATATTCAGTAAAAGAACATAAAATATACAATGGAAAATACAAACATTACACAGAGATTTTTACCCTGGAAACCCAAACTGGGAAAACCAACATATTCTATATTCATTCATAGTGATACATTGTTTACAATACAATATACATATAGAATCTAGTGGCATCCAAAACCATAACCCAATGACCTGGATTATTCCACAACCCTAATTCCTTAATCGAAAATAGAAAACCATCGAAAAAAACCATGTGCCAAAAAACCACCTAAATATGTGACACATTTCTCGAGGCAAACAATTTTTTTTGGGGGTGCATCCCCCGAACCCCTGTGCACTTGGCACAAACGTTCAACTACTCGTGCAAATAATATAACACATACCCAACAATAAATTCATCAAAATGATCACAAAATAGTCTATTTGTCTTATGCTTGACCTCAATAATCCAACACAACTGACGACACTGAAAAAGGTTTAGCGTAGCTCCTGGAATTGGCCTCCAAAGTTTGCTTCCTCATTGGCTTCCCTGCATAAAAATGGCTTCAAGATTCACAAAATCATCATCATTATTCTAATATAAACCTCTTGGACTATCAAAAACATCTAAATTATATAGATCTTGAGTTGGGGATTCTATCACAACTTCCTCCCAAGATCTAGCCTCAAATGGGGCTCTAGATCCCCAAAAAATGGGTAAAATTCAATAAAATCAAGGTAATAATCCAAAAAAAAACATACTATATAGTTTAAAATCCAAAAAATGCACATATGCGTGCTAGCCCCTTTCTTTTGAGCTCCTGGTCATATGGGAATGGTCCATGTTCCCATGTGCTTAAGCGCTGACACCCTAAAACTCTGGTCACAGCCCTTGTTTATTGGCCCTTGTTCCCTTGGCACACCATGTGTCATGTGGTTAGGCTCCTTCGAACCCAAAAATTCTTCCTAGCTCCTGGTCCATCGCCCTTGGTTGTTCGGCTAGCCCCCGTTGATTGGGGATTATCCCAAAAACCGTGCCATATCACAACTTAAATGCAAATCTAGACGAATGTATAACAAGAAACACGTGGAGATCAGTTGGTTCGTCAATGGTTCTGAAATCTTGGGTTGGAGGATAGGTCGAGTGTTTGATTCCCACGAGGTAACAATTTTTTTTGACCTAGCCAACATTGGCTAAATCTTGGGTGCCACGTGGCACCCTTTGATTGGTCCATGTGTCACCCTGTGATTGGACCGTACAGTCTAGTCGCTGACACAATCAACACACAGTCTGTACCACATCACCATCCTATCATCTTTCCACATCACTGTCGTACAACCACGTGTCGTACCTTGAGCCTACGACATAATCATCCATGCTGCCAAGTCGTCTGTCTAGTTATCTACCACATCATCATCCATACAACCACATCACCCTACCATGTCAGCATTCGTACTTCCACATGTCATCCATACTGCCACATGTTGGCTTGTCATTGGGATATTTCAAAATTCCATACAACCATGTGTCACGTATGTACAGTGCCCTGTGTCAATTTTTGATTGGTCCACATCATTCCCTGAAAATTACAAAAAGGAGTGACATGTGTCACCTCCTCGTGTTGCCATGTGTCTCTGCTAACGTACTGTTGACGTCAGCAGTATGACTTATTGACTTTGACTGGTTGGTTTTTTTGCTTGTTTGGGAAATCAATCAAAACACGATAAATTTCACATACGGTGTCTATTTTCGAAAAACATTATATGGACCGAATCAGTGCAATGAGCCCTACACAATGGCTCTATTTTCGTCTGATTCTGATAAATTTTCTTTTTAGGCCTTCCTAGATCCATTTTGGATCATGCCTCCGCACTAAGACCTTTTGGTCCTCCAAAAGGGTATTAACCAGATATCAAGTGTGGGATAGGCCACCCCACTTGTCCTTTGTCTTTAAACTTTGTCCTATGCACCTATCCCATCACAATCAATTGAAAAAAAACCATGACAACTAAAATCATATTGTTAGCCACTTGAACTCATTCACATATTACTGAAGCCACTACCATCCATGTTGAAAACATTAGTGGCGATAACATCAGAAATATGACTGCAAATGAACTAATATGTTTGATGTGCTTGCACAAAATTATCTTATCTTGAAGCAAAGTATGATTGGATTTCCATTCTACAACCATCTCATGTTCATGCTTAAGATCAATTGTTTTACTTGACACAATTATAGGTGTGTTTCTTTCATAAGTTGCCTTCCTTGATTGTTCCATTGTTTGAAGAGATTGACTGGGTTTTAAGTGATGATCATGTACAACATATTCATTGCCGTCTTTAGTTAAGTGATATTGATTATGTTCCATGTAGAATATTTCTTTGCGATCATATAAATAAGGGTTTCCTAAGACCATTCCACATTCATTTAGTGGCACCGCATCACACGTTACGTCATCCACAAACTTTGATGAAATTGCAAACTTTAAAGTGCATTTCTTTGTTATGTGCAACTTATGATTGTTTCTTATCCGTCTAAGTGAGTAAGTTTTATGATGTATCTTAGTGTTTAATCCTGATTGTTTAACCACTTCCTATGAAATCAAGTTAGATTGAGATCCACTATCTATCAATGTATTGATCTTAGTAGTTTCATTATCACCCTTATATGAAACAATTTACTTCTAGAATCATATCCATCACCAATTTTACCTATCAAACTAACTGCTATGATTTTAGTATCATCATCTGAATCATACCCCAAGTCTATTGGCCTTGTTACTATTGAAATTGTTTTCCTCCCTTTCCTCTCTTTGAACCATTTCGGTCTCTTCTCTGGGTGTAATTTCCAGCAATGGTCATCATCATGCCCTTCTTTCTTGCAATGCTTGCAAGAGAGCTTCTCTTCCTTCATGATCTCTGAACTTGATTTCTTTCCATTCCCCTTTCATTTATCTTCTTTTCTTGAAGACAATTCCCTTGATACACCAACTCATGCTTTCCCTGCTTCAGTGTACGTTGCTTGGATATAAACCTCATCAAGATTAGTAGGTCCAAACATAAATACAGTGTTACGAATATGTGAAGGTGAACCTCCTATACACTTCATAAGAGTTTCTTTTGTATGTAATGAGATATTTAACATTAATGCCATCTTACAAAATTCATCTGTGTATTCTTTCACGGTTTGTCCTTTTCTTAGTTTAAGATTTTTCCATTCAATTAAATCTTTTTCCTTATAACCCAAAGGATAAAACTACTTTCTAAGTGCAAAAAAAAAATCTTTCCATGATAGAAATACATTACCAACTTGTTGTGTACCATGTTGCAACTTACTCTCCCACCAGATGAATGTTGTTCTTGCAAGATGAAGCGATTTCAACTTTATTTGGTTTGCCTCATCTTTTATTTGTTGCACACTACAATAAAATTCCATCTGTCTGACCCAGTTATCGAGCCTCTTAGCATTGACTTCACCATCATACATGGGAAATTCGAATTTCAAATAAATCTTAGGTAATGACATATCATGTTTATGTGAATGTTTTCTTGTGGTAGAAGTTTCGCTTGTACTTCAAGAAGAAGATGATGTTGGAGTTGAAGGAGGTGAAGGAGGAGGTTTAGGAGGATCCTCTCCTTCTTCACTTTTGCCTTGTTTTGAAGATTCCCCTTGGAAAGGCCTCTTCCATTCCAATTCTTCATCATATAAGACCTTTATCATCTAAAACATGGATAAAAATGTCTTTTGAAACTCTATCTCATTATGAGACATTCCTTCTTCAGCTTCTATCTTCTCACTTTGAGATGCCCTCTTTCTCAATCCAATATCTGGATCTCCTTCTACAAGTTAACCTTCACCATGACTTAGATTTTCCCTCATAATCATGCAAACTTAAACAACCAACTGTCAACCTTCTCTGATACCACTTGATCCAAAAATGATCTTTTAAAGACTTGGTTGAGTTTTAATAATGTGTTCAATTACCACTTAGGAATTAAGAAAATAATAAGAATTTAATGAAAGAATATCGCAACCATCATAAATGATGAAGATCATAAAATAGACATAAGGAACAACAAACCATAATAGCAAGGTTGTTAACGGATTTCGAAAAGGTTCCCTGCATCTCCTGGCCTTTGTCTCAATGGGGGAGGATTTATTATTTATATTCAATGCTTCAAAAGTACATTAGAAATACATCAAAAGGATGAAAAATTGGTCTGGTTTTGTTCTACTCGACCTCAAGAATCCAACACAACTGATGACATTGAAAAAGGTTGAGCGCAGCTCCTAGAATTGTCCTCCAAAATTTGCTTCCTCAATGGCTTCCCTACATAAAAATGGATTCAAGCTTCACAAACGCATCATCATTATGCTAATATGAACCTCTTAGACTGTCAAAAACCTTTGAATTATATATATCTTGAGTTGGGGATCCTATCCCAACTTCCTCCCAATATCTGGCCTCAAATCGGGTTCCAAATCCCCCTAAAATGGGTAACATCCAATAAAATCAGGCTAATAATAATAAAAAAACATACTATATATTTTAAAACCCCAAAAAAGAACATATGCACGCTAGCCCCTTTCTTCAGGGCTCCATGTGGCCACGCTCTTAAGCATTGTAACCCTAAAACTTTGGTCACAACCCTTGTTTCTCGACCCCTGGTCGCTTGGCACACCACCTGTCATGTGGTTAGGCTCCTTCGCACCCAAAACTCCATCCTACATCCTGGTCCATGGCCCCCGATCAGTCTACTAGCCTCCGCTAACCAGGGCTTATCCACAAAACCGCGCCATATCACAACTTAAATGTAAATCCGGTCGAATTTATAACAAGAAACACGTGGAGCTCAGTTAGTTCGTCGATGGTTTCAAAATCTTGGGATGGAGGATAGGTCATGCGTTCGATTCCCAGGAGGCAACAAATTTTTTTGACCTAGCCAACATTGGCTAAATTTGGGGTTCCATGTGGCAGCCTATGATTGGACTATGTGTCACCCTATGATTGGACCATGCAGTCCAGTCACTAACATAATCAACGCACAATTGACACCACCTCATCGTCTTGTCAGCTTGCCACATCACTATTATACAACCACATGTCATACCCTGAGCCTACGACATCATCATCTGTAGTTTCAAGTAACCTGTCTAGTCAGCTACCACATCAACATCCATACAACCACATCACCCTACCACGTCAACATCCATACAACCACATCACCCTACCACATCAACATCCGTACTGCCACCTTTCATCTATACTACCACATGTCAGCCTGTCATTCGGCCACGCCAACTTTCCATACAACCATGTGTCACATTTTTACAGTGCCACGTGTCAATTTTTTATTCGTCCACATCATGTCCCTGAAAATGAAAAAAACAAGTGACTTGTGTCACCTCCTCGTGCTACCACATGTCCCTATTGATGTCATCACGACATACTACTGACGTCATCAGTATGGCCTGTTGATGTTGACCAATTGATTTTTTTCTTTGTTTGGGAAATCGATCAAAATGCGAAACATTTTTCATACGGTGTCCATCTTTGGAAACATTTATATGGCCTGAATCGACGCAGTGAGCCTGACACAATGGAGTTGGTTTCGTCCAATTCCGAGAACTTTTATTTTTAGGCCTTCCTGGATCCATTTTGGATAAAAAATATCCAAAGGTGGAAGCCACTGAATCTTTGGTTATACAATTAGACACATACGTAACACGGTTTTCTTCATATAAGCATGACATCCAAACTAATACAAAAACATACCTCTAGGCATAGTACAATATTAACATTAATAAACAACATAGTTTCCTTCTCTCAACATATGCCAATAGTCTCATACCATATCAACATGGTAGCATTTCTCATCCATGGTTTAGCATACCTACATTCTTCTTATGCCTATGAGCACCTTTCTCAACATATCATGATGACATATATCCTTTGCATACTCAAATGGCTTCATGGATCTTCCCCAAAGCTAAATTCCCCCAATAGCCTACATGAACACCTCCCATGCTTGAATAATACGTGGCCATCCCTAAAGTAAGACAAAAGGGTAAAGACGCTTAGGAACCATGATTCCTTCCCCAAGGGCACATAAGAAAAATAACAAGAAGGCTTTAGGACCAATATGTATGGATACATTAATAAGCAACATAGTTTCCTTCTCTCAACATATGCCAATAGTCTCATACCATATCAACATGGTAGCATTTCTCATCCATGGTTTAGCATACCTACATTCTTCTTATGCCTATGAGCACCTTTCTCAACATATCATGATGACATATATCCTTTGCATACTCAAATGGCTTCATGGATCTTCCCCAAAGCTAAATTCCCCCAATAGCCTACATGAACACCTCCCATGCTTGAATAATACGTGGCCATACCTAAAGTAAGACAAAAGGGTAAAGACGCTTAGGAACCATGATTCCTTCCCCAAGGGCACATAAGAAAAATAACAAGAAGGCTTTAGGACCAATATGTATGGATGCATTAAATAATATTATAATTGACTCCCTACTTCCCCTCTCCTTGGTTCATTGCTTTCATGGTTCTCCTAAGGAACCCCCAAAATGCACTTATTTATTGATTACTTTATTATATTGTTAATTTAGTATAATCAAATGGTACTATACTTACCCACCTACTACATACTTATTCATTATACCCATTCCTCCTATGGGTTATTACATCCCCCCCTTTAGAATAACATCATCCTCAATGGTCCGCTTTCCAAGTACATAATTTATCTCTTCATTCTTCAATTATTCCTATAAGAACCATCCAGAAAAGAAGGCTTTTTATAGCCATTTTTAGCTCCACAATGTAAGCATGTATTCAAATATAAGTATTCCATATTAAATTAATACTTATTTGTATGGCTATTTCTTAGTCTCACAAGGATACCATGAGAAAAAGTTCATCTCACTATCCTTTATGACACAAAATTCTTGATTCCAACCATTATTCCACATAAATATTTCACATATTATTCATTTAAGTTGTCTCTTCCTTATTGCACTCACCCTTCCAATATCAAACATCCCCTTCTCTACTAAACAACTTTCCAAGTTTTTCACATGCAAGAAGTGTGCCAACTTGTAACGTAGCCTACCATCGGCAGGATGGGTCGTGCTACTACAAACATCACCTCAAGAAATGAGCTCAAATTTTGATAGCATTTAACTAACAAAGAAGCATGAAATAAATGCAATAACCACACATGCAATAATAAAGGTTCATGCTAAACTTCAAAAAAAAAACTTAACCATGCCATGCACAAAAAAACTAGAAATTAGGCACAGTAAAATACATATATTAGAGATAATAATTAATACAGAGTGGAAATAAATATTCAAGAAAATGAAACCATGATAGAGAGAACTTATCTTAAACAAAACCAATCACGAAATGGTTGTATACCAAGGAAGTTTGACCTGACCTTAAACACTATTGTTCAAAGTCTCAAGATAATGCCACCCCTGAGCTAGGGCTATGACTCCACAAGGAAGGGTTCGAAAGAGACACTCATCTTCCCAAACAAGTCAACACTCAATCTCTCACAGGTTTCTCAATATACAACAATCCAAAGTACACCAAATCTCTTCTCTCTAGCCTACACTACCCAAAGACAGTGAACCCCCTTCACTATCACACAGTCCCTCAGGTTGTCCACTTCTTTCCAGAACTCTAGTGCATCTGGTCAAGAATATCCATGATGGGACTCTCAAGATTTGTATCTTTGAACAAGCTTTAGCACATGCCAATGCATCTCAGGCATATAGACACCAATTCATGGTTAACACACAACAACAATTACTACATCCAACGAAATAATGTATTATTTCCTTCAATAGTTCATCCCCATATCCCAACCAAAAACAAGAATGAATGAGGAATAATGAATGAAGAGTAAACAAGTGAATTAGTGAAAAAAAAGGAAGAACCCCCACATTTCCCCAAGAAGTTTTTTTGAAATTACATGCAATAAAGAACGATAAGGAATTCTCTGCAAGAAGTTCATTGTTATAGCCTTAATTTCCACCCTATAGTCTAGAAGGGAATCTAGAAGAGGATGTAAGCTAAAATGCATGTTTTTCCTAAAATTTGAGCCCTTTTTGGATATCATTGTTGGACACATAATAGACAACAAGTGATGACCCTCACATGATATAAGTGTTCTATAAGAGATTACCCTTGAAAATTTTAGATTCGGGGAGTTACGAGGAGATGAGAGAGGGATGAGTTGTATCTTCGTGGTTGGGGTCTAGGAACTTGCAACATTCGAGTCTCTAGTGGTATCTAGAAGATCTAGAATCTCTGTCGAGCCTACTCCAAAGAAATACATAACAAAGGAAAGTCATGGGAAAAAGAGGGAGGAATCAGTGGTATTTTTATGTTATCCATTTTCATAGGTGCTTGTCCTATCCATCACAACCAGAAGTCAGAGAGCCTAGCCAAACCAAGAAAATTAAGGGAGAATCAAGGAGAAAGGAGTCCAAGGAGAATGGAATCATCACCAAGGTATGTTTAATGTAATTTCTCTATGATAAACTAATATATCATTGGTTTTCCTCCATATTATTTGTGTTCGGTTCAGGAATGTTTAGATCTAATTCATTCTATTATAGATTTGATTAGAATCAAATTAAATCTAGGATTCTAATCCCAAATAGAGAGGTAGAGAGGTATTGTTTTTCTTTTGTGTGCAAAAATCAGGTTGTAGAGCTTAGAGATGGAGTTTCAGGTTTGTAATATCCATGATATACGAAGGAAAACCTCCAGATAAAGCTATGCAATATCCATCACTCCTTATATTAGAGATGAATCCATGTGTTTAAATCTAGATATAGGGAAACCATAGAAGTATAACGCTTGTTCTGTCTAGGATTACTAGGACGGTCCTAGGGAGAGTTTTCTATATATTCAGTAGGATCCCTTTGAGATTTTATCCCATAACAAAATTGGCAACCATAATGGGGATAATTCTTCTCTAGTTTGAGTCTCTTTTCCAATCCTTTCCTCTTCTTGATTGTGATTTGAATTTGATTTTCTTCCATTGATTATTATAATGCCTAGATCCAGTAGATTTGAGAGATCTTATATATATCTGGAACAGATCCATCTTCCTAACAAATAAACAAATTGCATAACATCATTGCTTCCATCACATGTGTCCCACAATTACCCTCATTGGTTGGCTAGCCTATTCCCCACAATGATCTGTTAAAATTGCATATTTGCAGAAAAAGCTAGGCCTTTGAGGTTAGGTTGTGTTTCTGATCAATAGGGTCTTGCAGTGATCTGTTATGATACAGGTATCGTCTATGGTTTTAGTCATTTGGTCACATAATTTGCTTTCAATATTTGTCTGAATGTATTTGTTTGGTTTGATTTCCATTTCTTGGATAGGTTATATTGATGTCTGATAGTTTTAGTGAAGTTGGGCATAGAACCCAACTCATCTAAAGAGATCTGGTTTTGTTTGTTACTAGTTGCATTGGTTATCCTTTTGCAAATTGTTTTTCATTACTACATATATCCTCCTAGGTGAGTTTTGGGTGAGATATTGGGAGAGACATTAGAGTGGGATGATCTGGCCTCACTTCCAATTTCCTATAAACCCTTTGCTTGCTCATTATTGTTTTTTTAATTTTTTCATTTTCATTTATTTCTTAGCTCGGGAAATTTTTCATTTCAATTGGAAAAAATAACCAAAATATCAAAAAAAGATAAAACTTTGTTGCATGCTTGACTGGTTTTGAAGCACTAGTAAAAATTTCATTGGGATCATTATTTGGTTTCATATCCAAATCATTTGTTGGTTTCTTGGTGTGTGTGAGGTTGTGTTTCTAAAGTTCGCAAAGAAAAGGGAAACGTCTCTTCCCCTCCCATAGCTAGATTTCATTGAAGTGAAAAAATTGCATTGTCATTTTTGCATTGCTTGGTTGGTTCAAGAGTCATAACATCACCAATGTTGCATCCACTACCCTTGGACTTAAGAAACAACCATAAAAAAAAAACTATGTAATTTAAAATCATTTAGACATTTTTCTTTTTATAGTGAATCAACATTAGATAGGCTTAGGGCCTCTGATTAGGATTGGAGAGTAAAATATTCAAGGACACAAATCAAAACTTAGGAGTCATTAAAGAGTGTTAAATCCATTCTTGTAATCAGTGTGTTGGGAGCATCCTCTAACATAGGAGATAAGCATGAGGTCGCATTTGGGAAAGTAGGGAGATTACCCCTCTCTATTTGTTTTGATGTTTGTGTTACCACTTCAATTGCTAAATATACGGGGGTTTCGTTGGCGTCTCACCTCCAGATATTCAGGATTAGTTACCCTGCCCTTACATGTAGTCATACCTACGAGTGTTCACCCAGCAATTGATTGTGAGGTGGTAGCCTTAGTGACCTTTCTTAGGTAGATTTAGATATGAATTTAGGTGGGATGTTCTTGTAGTACTTGGGGAAGATGTTCCTTCAAGGTCCTAGTTCCCCACGAGGGTGCCCGCCTTAATAAAGGGTACTTGCTTCGGTCATGGTTGTTTTCCATAGATCATCGTAACTTCTCCTCATACCTTCGCTAACCAATCTTGTGGGGACTTCATCTACCCTATAGGGTTGGTTTTCCAAAAGGCCCCTGAGCCAATTGATTTTCTTGTTGTTAGCCTATATTTGATTATGGGTGTACTATTTGAGTCTAAGTCTAGGTCGGCTTAGGTTGAATTTTTTTTGGATTTTGACATATTATATTCACTGTGTTTGAACTATTGCACCAGTTCCATCAACTACGAGGACATGAACCTATTATGGAGGTGCAACGACCTCTAAAGCGGCGTGAGATAGGTGACAAGAAATTAAAATGGTATTATATTTGGTTTGATGATACCGGTTTGGTCAAAGTGGAAGTGGTATATGAAGGTCCTCCACCAAATTTTAATCCTCCTTTGACTAAGCCAGATGCACCTCTGCATGTCCAAGTAAGGAAATTTTTTAGTAAACCTTTCTCTTTGTTTATTCATCCCCCCACCATGTCAGGACCTAATGTTTTTTCTAGTGTATATGAGCCTACGAGCCCATCATCAAGTGGGACCAAGGTAAACCCCCTAGGGGGAATCTTGGTGATGTCCATGTTACAACCCCTTAGCTCCATTGGACCTACACCATCCATACCATTTTCTACAGGAAACTCTATCTGGGGGACATTGACTGTGTCATCCTTTCCATATGTTATTATACCTAGAGTCCTTATGCCCATACCATACACTTCAATTCCCACTTTGGGATCCTTTTATGGTGGGGATCTGATCTTTGGTTTTAGCATGGGAGGTGGAAGTCCTTCTACCTCCGTTAATCCTATGAGCGACCTGATATCTTCAGGTATGGGTGTAACTTTTGGGTGGAATTTTTCTAGTGGTTTTTTGGCTTTCCTTAGTCAAGCTAGGGGAATCATTACCTCTGGAGGTTTTAAATTTCCATGGGTTAGAACACCCTTCCCTGGGGGCACATCCATTGATGGAAATTTTTTACCATGGGGAGGATTTCCTTTTTTTAACACATCCCGTCCTGGGGGTTTCTTCCTTAGGAATAACTTTGGGAATATTTTTCTTGGAGGGTACACATTCCCCCCTGGGGAAACCCCCTTGGGGGAATGTTTGGTCCTAGGAGAATTCATGCTCCTGGAAGTGCCACCATACTTTGGGGAACTCATAGTTTCAGAGCTCCCCAGCCCTCTAGTAGTATAAATATAGGGGGACCACAAGGTCCATATGGGACATCTGAAACTTCACCTCCGTCCCAATATTCATTTATGTTATTTCCTTTTTCTCATAACATTCGACTTACCTGATTTTTCTTGTTTGAAAAATGACCCTATTTCCCATGACCCATCATGGTCGGAAATTCCTTCCAAGTTTCCATCAGATATTCCAAAGTTTGATGGAAATCTAGGAGAGGACCCCTCCAAACACATCATGACATACCACTTATGGTGTTCATCCTATTGATTTTTACTATAACAAAAGACTGAAATTATTGCCAATAATTTATCTTAACTAGGAACTATAATTGTTGATATAAATATGAAATTATGCAACTAACCTACAACTAAGTTATAATTCAGAAAATTGATAGCAGAAGCATACAACAAACCAAGCACATAAATGGACTAACATAGAAGTTACCCTGGAAACCCCAATGTGGAGAAAACTAGCTAAGAGGGGATTTTATTGGACATTCAGGAGAAAAATTACAAAAACAAAATTGATCAAAAATCTGTTGCAAAGTTTCCTAGAAAATTGCCCTCATTCCTTGGAATTTTTTTTCCCAATTGTTAGTTGTAAAACCCAAACTTTTCTATCCTTGTACGAACCTATCTATATGGACTAGGTACGGCCCAGGTATAGCCTGTATGGAATTGGACCAAGTATGGCCTGTTTGCTACTAGATGGTATGGCCTATGTACGACCCTATCAAGATGAGAAAATTTGGCCTAATCTTGACCTCTTCCTCACTATTTGTTGTTTCCTAGAATCGACCCCTCTTTCCTAACTAGTATAGCCCAAGAATGGCCTCTTCTGGCTGTTCAAAAATGGCCTTGAACTTTCTCTCTTTTCCTCAGATACTCCCTATTCTTCTCCTCCCCAAGTGCCCTATTATTCTCACCTACTCAACCTCACAAATGATAATGAATGACCTCTCACCCTTATCCCCATCCTCTATCCTCCTAGTAGCTACCTTTTCTTCCTTGAGATGTGTACCAGATTAGCCTCCAAGTCTCCAAGGAGGTGCACCGCTTTGGTTGGGCCACACAATCCACTCAAGATTCCATGAGATGCATCCCACTAGCCAAGGGACCCACAATCTAGTCAAAAGACAGAAATTTGTTGTATTTTCCTAAATTAGACTTAGGATAACATAACTAAGGCTGATATGGGTCATTTGTGTGTCCATCAGTGAGCCTAGGACACATAGGAATAACTGATACACCTACCAAACTAAAAAAACTAACACTTCCTCTTAGCGAGGGAGGTGTCTCCACCTGGATCAATCTCTAATCTCATCAAATATGTTGTTGTTGTAGTTTCTCCCTCTAAAATAGAAGAAATTCTTGCTACCTCCACTGCACTCTAATTTGATCTCTTGCTCTATTTGTCCATCAGTGTCAGGTCATACTAGATGACAGATTTGGATGAAGTCACTCATCCATTATAATTGGCCACTGACACATATCTTTGATCCAATATCCCCTTGGATCCAACTACAGGTTGTCCCAACACCTTGTACATCATACATGTCCTGATGCCAAGCCTCATTGTTGCATTGAAGGTTGCTCCCTCAGAACATATGTGCACCTGTCCATCATAGAACATCACTGCATACCCCTTATCCCCCAGACATTACATCGAGAGAAAATTAACCTTCATCTCTGGTAAAAAAATCACCTCATACACATTCATAGAACCACCTGAATCTAGTTGAAATCAGTCGCATCCAACTCCCTTCATTGCATTCCTGGTTGGCACCCCACTCTTCACATGGAAGTCTAATCTCATGTGAAAAAAAATAAGGAACACTAACCTCATTCTTGTTATATGTTGAGATGATTCATTGTCCATGAACCATGCCAAATTGTCCTCCAACTTAGCCAATCTGTTTTTTATTGAAAGAGAGGCAACCAGAGAAAATTCATCCTCAAATTTCTTTGCAAACTCATCTATGTCAGTAGATGTTGAGGCTACCATTTTTTCCCCTTCCTCCTTCTTCTTGGGACACTTGTTGGTATAGTGTCTAGTCTTGTGACATGTAAATCATTTCACTTTTCCCATGTCTCTGGAACCTCCCGCTCCACTGATCCTCTTCGCATGAAGAGCCACATTCACCTCATCTTAACTCTTTGGTTGGATAGTCTGAGTGGCATCAACTCTTAGCTCCTCCTAGGTTAAGTAATCCCATAATCTCTCCCAATCAGGGAGTTTCTCTTGAGTCACCATTCCATGGAAAAATACTTCCCACTGCTTGGTGAAGTTATTCAAGGTTGTCTGCACCAAATCAGTCTCATCCATGGCCTCTCCCACAACCGCCAGTTCATCTATAATCTAAGTGAACTTTGTGAGGTAAGTGATCATTGAATCTCCCTTGGCCATATTCGTGCTTCTCAACTTCTCTCTCAGAAACATCTTTCTTATTTGGTTATCATAATGGTACAACTTCACTGGGGTCTCCCACATGTTCATTGTTGTCTTGTTTTTAGACAGATAAGGAATAATGTGGTCTTTGACTCCATCCACAATTTTCCTACTGGCCTTGACATGTTTCTTGTTGTGGTTTCTAGTTGTACTGGATTAGTTGTTGTTGCCACTTTCCCTTCAACAATTTCCAACATTCCATTCTCCTCCAGCCCCAAGCCAATACACTCCCTCCAAGGACAAAAATTTTAGGCACCATCCAACCTATCCTCAAACGTTAAGCCTTCATTGGCCATTTTAGTCTATTTCTTTGTTTCCCACACATACCCCCCTTTGTTGGTTCACTCCCTGGTCTGCATAACAAAGCCAAATTGGCTCCTTCTTGTACTTAAAGGCTGAGATTTGATACCATGTTGATTTTTCCTATAACTTAGCACTGAAATTATTACCAATAATTTATCTTAACCATAAATTATAATTGTTGATATAAAATCTGAAATTATGCAACTAACCTACAAGTGAGTTATAATTCAGAAAATTGACTGCAGAAGCATACAATAAACCAATATCATAGATGTACTAACACAAAAGTTACCTTGGAAACCCTAATGTGGGAAAAACCAACTAATAGGGGATTTTATTGGGAATTCAGGAGAAAAAATACAACATTAGAATTTATCAGAAAATTCTTACAAACTTTCCTAGAAAATTTCTCCCATTCCTCAGTAAAAAATTTACCAAATGTTGGTTGTATGGCCCATCCTTTTATGGCCCTATACATCCTTGTATATACATCCTAGGTACATCCCATGTATGGATTGTATGACCTATATGGACTTGGACCAGGTAAAAACTACTTTTTGCTGGTTGGTATAACCTGTTTACGATCCTATCAGACCGAGAAAAATTGGCCTAAGATCAACCTCTTCCTCACCATTTTTTTTTCCTGGAATAGACCCCTCTTTGATGACCAGTATATCCCAAGAATGGCCTCTGTTGACTGCCCAAAAATGTCCCTGAACTTAATATATCTTCCTTAGTTTCTCCCTCTTCTTCTCCTACCCAAGAACCCTCTTCTTCTCACTTTCTCAACCTCTCAAATGAGAATGCATGTCCTATGACCATCAAACCCATCCTTTATCATCCTTTTAAGTACATTTTCTTCCTTGATATATGTGCCATATTATCCTCCAAGGATACAAGGAGGTGTGTCCCCCTTGGTTGGGCCCTGTAATACACTCAAGAGTTCATGAGGTGCACCCCATTATCCAAGGGAAACTTAATCCACCCAAAAGACATTTATTTGTTGCATTTTCCTAAGTTAGACTTAGGCTAAGATAACTAAGGCTGATTTGGGTCATTTGTGTGTCAGTCAACTAGCCTAGGTCACATAGGCATAATTGAGACACCTATAGAGCTACACAAGTTAACAAATCCAACTCGTTGATGGATGATAGTGTGAGGCTGCATCTTTTCCAGAGATCCCTGATCGGAGATGCCACTAAGTTGTACATTGAATGAAAAGGAGGTTCCTTTAAAATCTTCAACCACCTAGAAATGGTGTTATTAATGAGATAAGGACAAATATATTGACTTCCTTGCATCAATATAATTCCACTCACAATTCTGATCATATACATGAGTGGAGACAAAGACATGGGATTATTAAGACACAAATCCCGAAAAAAATCATGATGCAGTGTTCCATAAATTCCCTCCTACCATCCATTGCCCGAGACATAGCTATGGACAGGGAAACCACAGAGAAGAAAGCCATTTTTCTTTTCCAACGTTTAAACTTGATTTAATCTCAGTTGGGTACACTCTATGACATTGTTCTGAATGATCATATGTCGTATATTGATCCAAGGAAGCGAACACTAGGACCCCATTCCGATGGTGTGGTTGGTTTTGTTTCTCGTGCATCTGTGAACTAGTTAGTTGAACAAATGTTTCATATGTCGATTTCAGCACATCCCTCATATTTTGGAACTAGTGCTAAAACTATTGCAGTCCCTACTTATACCTTCGAGGTTAATTCAGTGCAATCCATGTAACTGAATAGTCCTCAAAAACCTGGAGGAAAAAAGAAACGAAACAAGAAAAATAATTCCAATACTAATATAGGGACTACCCCCACCCAGAACACCTAGGAGGGGGGCACTAAGGACAAAAAATATATTCATTTTCCCTACATGATTTGTGGGGAGGACCACCCTACTCATCAATTTCCTCGAAATAATGAGGTCCACATATTTTTGGCACAACATTGGCCCCCCTAACAACCTGTTATCTTAACCCATCCTTCCCCCCCTTAACTTCAAAACATGGTTGCCACAAATCCTTCCCCTTCACAAGGGGGAATGGAAAGCACCCCTCACCACGATGGGTCCTCCTCTAATGATGAAATTTTTATGTGTGACCAAATGATTAATTTTTAGACTCAAGAAAAAAACTATGACATTTCTTAGTCTTCCCATGCTACGCCAGAAGCAACATATTTTTCCTAGCATGGTGGCCCTTTTTAGATTGAGAATTCATATTTTGACACACCTCTTAGCGCCTTGAAGAGTGTTCTTCGATGCATGATGCATAATACTAACACACATGATACCCACAACTATAGTATTGTGGAATACATGGCCCAGGAACCATGTGCCATGTCTATGACTGAAGTCCTCCAAAACCATCCCATGCAACATAAATCCTTGTTCTCATCCATAAGTGGGGTTGATCCCTTGGATTAAAGTTTGATAACCTTTGATACTACTCATATTACTCATAGGCTCTCCCATCAGGTCTCCCTTTAGGTTATACTATGATCATTGGGGAGAAACATCTACTGAACTGTGATTGATGAAGGATCCTCGATTTGCATCATGTCTATTTCTTGCTAGAAGGCTCTTGGATCTCCTAAGCTCAATACATATGAAACAACATTAAAATCATTTGATAGACACATGTTCTAGTCTCATGAAACAATCACCACCTTACACATCGAGTTAGGTTGTAAGACTATCTCTGTTGTCGTGGAGGTTATTGACACATCTCTTGAGTACAATTTCCTACTAGGGTGTACTTGGTTCTATGAGATGACTGCAATTGTCTCATCAGTCTGTAGGGTCTTACACTTCCCTCACCAAGAGAAAATAATGACGATAGATCATCTTGTGTTCTATACCTCAGACCTTGGATCCAATGTAGGGTCTAATATACCCTTTTTCGGTGATACCACATAGTCTTACATGAACGCTGGTGTGGGAATATTCAAATATCCTTCACTTATGGGAATTTTTCCCCTTCCCCCACCATCTCCTACTGCAAACATTTCTCTTATCAACATTATTTCTTCATTTACCATTAGATCCCTTGGGTTTGTTGATACTTGGGTGGTACCTCATCCCAAAGAGTTTGAATCTTATGGAGCTTCCCTACCACCCACTGTGGTCAAGATTGTCGATCTGGAAATCCCATTAGCATCAGCTAATAGTGGTCAACACCTCTATCCTCATATGGATTTTGATCAACCTAATCCATACACACAGGTTGTTGACTCTCTGTGTTCACATGATTTCCTAGATACTAAGTTTCCTTCAGATGAGGCCATCTTGGAAGTCATGGCTTCCATAGAGAATCCCAAGGAATATGAGCATCATCAAGAATCCATCCTCCCTGATTTGTAATCGATGAGATTTAGCATGGTGAGTTGTGACCCGAGACTAGGGGAATTTTCTTGAGAATCCAATCGAATTCCTATTCTTGACCCTTTTTCACCTCTGTTATCTTTTTTAAAACTTGCCAGTGAGTTCTATGATACCCCTTCCATTGAAGATTCATATTTTTTACTTCCTTCATATATTGATGGAGCCCATCAAGGAGATTCCATTGCTCATGAAACCACTCATGATGAGTATATTTGTCCACAAAGATTCATTTCTATATGGAATGGACCAAACATGGTGTGCCATATGTTGTCAACGTTGGCTCATAAGTTCATTTATTATGAAAATTATTCTTGGTCCGAGCCTAGCAATGGGATCTAGTTTTCCTGAATCATTAGAATGTGTAGTGCCTTATGCATAGGTGTGTGGTGTGAATTATTTTGTTTTTCATATATCATATCCAAAAAATCCAAAAATATTTTCTTTTTTGAGATTTGACTATGCATTTTTTACCCCCAAAATCTAGTTTATATGTATTGACATGATTACGGGGACATTTTTTACGAATATGGAAAATTCCACCAAACTTGAGGTATGTGTTCCAAAACTGACATATAGGGATAGGTTTTTCCCCGCATTTACCATTTTTTCATTATTAACCATCCATACTACCAACACCATGACTTAGGTTCGATCCTGACGAGTTCTGACATTAGCCACTCATTTCTCATGTTGTAACTGGTTAGATAGTGCCTACCCTTCATGGGTGCCCTATTTAGCACCTATGTTTCCATTTGGTTCCCATGATGCATTTTTTTGTAGGCCCATGAGCCCTCATTTATCCCCTCCATGACTTGAATTTGAGCCTCAATTTTCTCTTTTCGTATATATACTTGCCACATCCCATGGGGGTTCATACTTGGTGTTTGATTGGAAGAATTCTTTGGCTTTCGAACCTCCTTTTATCTCTCCTCACACTGCCTTATATGAACTCTATTTTATTGTAATGTATTTTGACCATCCATTCCTTTCATGAGAGAACACATTAGGGGGGATCTGTTATAGCCTTAATTTCCACCCTATAGGCTAGAAGGGAATCTAGAAGAGGATGTAAAAAAAAATGCATTTTTTTCCTCAAATTTGATCCCTTTTTGGAGATCATTGTTGGACACATATTGGAGAACAAGCGATGAACCTCACATGATAGAAGTGTTCAACAAGCGATGACCCATGAAACTTCAAGATTTAAGGAATTATGAGGATATGAGAAAGGGATGAGTTGTAACTTCGTGGATTGGGCCTAGGAACTCGTTACATTCAAGTCTCTAGTGATATCTATAAGATCTAGAATATCTCCCAAGCCTCACCCAAAGAACTATATAACAAAGAGTAGTCTTGGGAAAAAGAGGGAGGAATCAAAAGTATTGTTATATTGCCCATTTTCATAGGCGTGTTTCCTATCCATCACAGCTAGAAGTTAGATATCCTAGCCCGACCAATAATATGAAGGGAGAAGCAAGGATAAAGGAGTCAAGGGAGAATGGCATGGTCACTAAGGCATGTTTGATGTAAGTTCTCTAGGATAATCTAATAGATCATTGGTTTTCCTCCATATCATTTGCGTTCAATTCACAAATGTTTATATATGATTCATTATATTATAGATTTAGAACAAAATTAGATATAGGATTCTAATCCCAAGTAGAGAGGTAGAGAGGTATTTATTGTCTTTTGTGTGCAGGAAGCAGGTTGTGGAGCTTAGAGTTGGAGTTTTAGGTCTGGAACAACCATGATATATGAAGGAAAACCTATAGATAAAGGTAATCAATCTCCACCACTCCTTAGGTTTGAGATGAATCCATTTGTTTGAATTTCGATATAAGGAAACTATAGAAGTCTAAACATTGTTCTATCTAGGATCACTAGGCTGGTCCTAGGGAGATTTTGTTGTATATTCAGTGGGATCCTTGTGATATTTTATCCCATAACACTCATGTAACTACTTCTTTCTCTCTAAAATTCTAAGATTGGTAAATAAATTATAATATAAAGACTTAGCCCCTTTTCCCCCATATTTCATGGAATCATAGCCCCCTATAACTCTTTTCCTTGTCTGTCTTGCATCCAACAATGCATTTTATTATTTTCAATATTCAAGGTATTACATTTCCTAGGCACTCTGGCCTCTTTTAATTGTTCAGGAACTTCAACCTTTAATCAAATAAAAAAACTACATTATTTAATATGGGGACTCAAAACCAGGGTATTGCATTCCCCTCCCACTTATTTTGACATTGTCCTTAGTGCATATACAAAACATAAATCAAAATTTCATAATTATTCAAAAATTTGTGGGTACTTTGCTCGCATGGCATCTTCATGCTCCCAAGTAGCATCTTTAGGACTGTAGCAGGTCCACTAAACTTTTACCATTTCTATGACTCGATTTTGATGCATTTTGACGTTTCTTTCCAATATGTGCACCGAATGGACCTAAACGTCTCCTTATGGCTTCACCTGAATCAAATTCCAGTCATTAACATGGTTAGGATCACGTACACACTTTTTCAACAAAGAGACATTAAATACATTATGCACATGCATGGATGCAGGAAATGTAAGCATGTATACAACTCACCCTATTTTGTCTAATATCTCAAATGGACCACATAATTGACTGCTAGCTTTGTACATCTACCCAACTTCAATGAGCTCTTGTTGAGATTCACTTTCAAATGCATATTCTCTCCCAATTTAAATTATCTATCTATCACATTCTTATTTGCATAGCTCTTTTGTCTATCTTGTGTGTCCTTCAAATTCTGTTTAATTTTAACCATGTAGTCTTCCATATCCTTGAGCAATTCTGGCCCAAGTACTTCTTTGTCTGCCAGGTTGTCCCATCTTACTGGAGTATTGTATTTTCTTCCATACAAAGCTTCAAATGGATTGATATTCAATGAATATTGATACCCATTATTATAGGCAAACTCAACCAAATGCAAGTAATATTCCCACTTATATGGCTTATCCATCACATACATTCTCAACATTTCTTCAATCACTTGGTTGAATCTCTTTGTATTCCTGTTTGACTGTGGATGATATGTTGTACTAAAATTCATATTTGTACAAAATCCATTAAATAATCCCCTCCAAAAATTTGAAGTAAAATTTGTGTCTTTGTCTGAAAAAACTACCTTAAGTATTCCATGCAACCTATCAATTTCCCTCATGTAAATTTATGTAGTATTAGTTTTGGTATGATTCATATTTACAGGCAAAATGAACAACCTTTGTCAATTTAACAACCACTACCATTATTGAATCACGTTACCTTGTTGTTCTGGGAAACGTAGAAATAAAATCAATGGTTACCACTTCCCATTTATTCTCTGTAATTGGTAATAGTTATAACAAACAAGTTGTGTGTCTAAGCTCATCTTTCACACTCTAACATTCCATATATCTGGCAATATATTCAACAACATCCTACTTCATCCTAAGCCAAAATAATTGGATTCTTACTACTGCAATTGTTTTCTCGTAGCCTATATGTCTGACATATTGAACATTATGCATTTCGTTTAGTACCAAATTCCTAAGTTCTCTAGAACTAGGAACATAAATTCTATTCTTATGCATAATTAATCCATCTTCCTTAATCTCATACTCTTTAATTTCGTGCTATATATTTTACTGGTGCAAACTTTCCTTTACATGTAGGTAACACTGATATGAAATAGTAGTATCCAAAATTTCGCTCTTCAAATATGACTAGTGCATACTAATGGTTGTAGCATACATGAGATGTATCTGTAATGGCCCCGCCGTTATGACAACAAGCGACAACATTAGGTTAAAAAACATTTTCATTAGGAAGGTAATGACAATAATACAATCACAACAACTCAACCTGATGACATCATAATGAAGGATGACACAAGTAACATATACATGAAAAACCTAGCATATTATCACATCAAGAAGCTTGAAGAAATTACAAACATTACTCAGATAAAGAATATAAACAACTACGCTAATTAACATCATCAAAAATCATCAAGGCGCAAAAGAATCTAATAAACCGACATATGTAACATAAACTTCCATGGTGAGCGAGAAATAAAATATCCACAATCATGCGTTACAATACATTTTTCATGGCGCAATAAGTAAATAATCGTCAGATAATCATTATATTGACCCCTTCAATGCGTGCAAGAAAAGAAGTGTAAATCTTATTAAATACTTCATTAAATACCTTAAATTTTCAACACGCAAGAGACAACTGAGTTTAAAAACCATCATTCAAACAACTAATTAAACAAAAACTTAACATCTGAAAACTATCATTCTATTCATTGCTTCCATTGCATAAGAAGTCCAAATATTCAACTGTCATACTTTATGTGATATCTATCAGTGCAAGCACTCTAATCAATCAACTAAACAAGACTTAGGGTAACTACATTCAATACTTTTTAATTGTGCAACGGTCTAGATAGATTTCTTGTTTTGTTATGTGGTATTTCTTTATGAGTTTTTTTTTAATTGCGCAACGGTCTAGATGTATTTCATTAACAATTTTACCATCATAAAGACTATATCAAAGCACATAATAACCAACAAAAAATCTAATATTAAAATATATAAAAATCTTCAAAGTAACATTTATACCTCTCCATTCAAAAAGGGTTTTATTAATCAAATAAAATCAACTACACTTTTCTTAACTTCTCCAGTTTAATATTAAAACAAAAAGAAACCATAAACCTTAGATGGTAATATTTTCTATCTAATTTATAATAAAACAAGGGTTGCAAGGCAACGCAGTCCCTGCCCAGTTAGTTGGGAAATACATGTTGAACAATGAAACTTAATATAACTAAATGCACAAGAAATGAATAGTTTTTGTCAAAATATAATAATTGAAGGTTGTTTGTTATTCAACATTTATAATGAACTGTAAGCTGAATGGAGCTATAATATTCATAAATATAATATAAATATATTATAAATATATAATAAAAATATATATATTAGATAATAAATATAATAATGCATAATAATAAATACATAGTACAACTTTTTATATTTAGATGTGGTGATTGGTGAAATTCATTGATTATGTAATTAATTCTACATATTGAAAGACGTAAAGGGAGCAATAACACTTCAATTCTATCAACCAATTAGAAATGAGAAACACAAATATTTTTATCATATCCAAAAACAAATATTTGTTTTCCTATGTTAAACATTACATTGCATACACAAATTTATGGTAAAAGGTAAATTAATGTCACATCAAAAGAAAACTCATTGTTATAGTCCCATGACAGAGACTAATAAAACTAGACTAATCAAAATATGAAGATTTCCATTCTTTACTCAAAGAATAATCTTTCCTTACCTTCTATTTTTAAAATACACAACCCCTTATAAATGCCTTATAACATTTATAAGGCATAAAAATATCTTCTAAATAAAAAATTATCATTCATAATCAACATACATAGATTACATTAATATTATAATATTTTAATTCATTATGACATTATGTACATAAAGTAGAGTAAGGATAAAATTGGCAGAACCTTTTCCTCCTAATCACACAATTCACTTTTAAACTCATTTTCAAACATGTATGATAAAATATAAGAAACTTGGAATGCCACATATAATAGTATCCAACAAGTTAGGAAATAACAATCAACTATCATGTCAATTCAACATTATTTCAATTTAATATAAACTCATTTACTTAACACACTTACTTAAGAACGCTCTCTAAAATATCCAAGTCTTAACTTAATAGTAAATCCAAATTGATATAACTTAATTACTTAAACATACTTACTTAAAACCCTCTCTACAATAAATAAGTCTTGCATTAATAAAAGCAATGAACCTGTCATTAAAGGCCGAGCGTGAGCATGAAGGATCTGAGTACAAAGCAAGGAAAAACTCGGAATCTGAGCATGAGCATTAAGATATGAATACAACAAGGAAAATGTTAGAATATGAGCGTGAAAATTAATCTTTGAATACAAACGAGGAAAAAGTCAGAATCTGAGCATGAGCATCAAGCTCTAAATACAACAAGGAAAATGTCAGAATCTGAGCATGAGCATTAAACAATGAATACAAACAAGGAAAATGTCAGAATCTGAATGTGAGCATTAAGATCTGAATACAAAAAGGAAATGTCAGAATCTGAGAGTGAGCATTAAGCTCTGAATACAAACAAGGAAAATGTTAGAATCTGAGCGCCAAGGTTGGTTAGATAAACTAGTAGAGGATACCTAGGCGACCCCCAACGAGTGGACTATTGAGGTGGACCAAAAACAAAGGGCCTGAGTTTTAAGGACAGAATGAGAGTAATTCTTGTCCGTTATCTCTCTGTGCTTATGCATGGCGTCCGCAGGATTCAACTGGGTAAGCAAACATTTTAATGGAGCGCCAGCCTCTTTACAAAAATGGAAACACGATGGTGGCATGGGTAGCACAACATATTTAAGACAATGATGATGGGGAAATAGGAGATGCGTCAGGCGTTGAGAAGACGCAGATGAAAAAATTTCAACTTTAAAAAGATTGCAACTGCGTAGAGGGTTTATGCTTGGAAAGGATTAGGAGCGGTGAACACATGGATTTAACACTGCGTTCTCCTTTAAATCTCCCAAGCACACACAAGGGGAAACAAATTCCATCCACACCCAGATTCTTAATATATGAACACTGCACCATGGGTTAGCATACTCTTCCACAGGCGAGGATCCTACCGTATTACAAAGCACTAGTGACGAATGGCAATGATATGACCCAAGTACCTGCTGGAAGAATGATCGTTAAGAACTTTGATAATGCTAGCTAAAGGGAAGGTAGTAATGGTCCCCACCTCTATAGATGAATTCTACGGAGGACAAATAGCCAGGACGCTAAGGGATCTAAGGTAAAACGAAGTAATGGAGAGTTGTGCCAAGGTTATGGGCACGTTAAAAATCTATGTAAAGGAGAAAGGAGAGCACGCAAGGTTCTGTGCACCCAATCTGAGTGTAAATCAAGTAAAGGAAAAAAGTGCATAAAAACGACACTCAAGACAGAGGACCAACGTCCAAACCAAGCAACCAAGGAAAAAAACCAGTTGTGCTTCAGGTAGAATAACCAAATGAATAGGTAGGTTCTCCAACAGGAAGGATATTCCAGTTAATATAGAGGATGCTATGGAGTTAAATGATGGAATGATAAAGTTATAGAAGTGAATATGGGCAGATCTTCAAGTTCACTCACATTTACTTCGAATTTTAAAAAAATCACACACTTTAAAAGGAAGCGTATTATTCTTACTCCATTTCAACAAGAAGCAAGTGCGCTAAAACTCTAAACATACATGATAACTATTTTCAGCAAGAAGGAAGTGCACTGCATAAACTAATCACACATAATATCCC
>SNQJ01S0051984.1:121907-136255 GCA_010110895.2 Picea sitchensis | reverse complement strand
TCATTTCGTCCCTCTGTCGCGTGAGAGCTTGCTCAAGCAACAGATTGATAGGATCGTCCGCTCCGTCAATTTTCTTTTCTTCCGCCATTGAGGGTTTCTTGGGTGTGCGAGAGCGATTGTCTTCAAGAGAGACAAGATCGAGACCCAACTTGCTATACTCAGACCTCGTTGAAGACATGCACTGAAAAAAACCCGATCAAGAGCAGCCTGCTCTGATACCACTGATCCAGATTATTTTCGGCACGAAATGAGAGCGGAGATATAATAAAGAAATGCACAGAGATATTGAAAATATTCAATAATATAACAGAAATGTATCAGAGATGAAACCATAAACACAGATATACAGTAACACAAGATTTCTATTAATCAAATAAATGTACAGAGACTGTAAAAATACAGAGTGAAAGACTCGCTAGAATGGTGACAGCTTATCTCTGAGAAGAGATGTGACGGCTATTCGCATTCGCAAGAAGATGATTACAATGAGGCTCTAAAGGCCCTTTTAAAATAAATGGGAATGCCAAAATTCATAAACATCCAAAAACCTAACCCTAGGAGATGAAGCGCCAAAAGTCATGTGGGCCCCATTTGGGTAAGTGAGTACATCAACTTCCCGGGGTCGTAACTTTTGCATACGAGCTCCGTTTTAGGCGTGTGATAGCTCGTTGGAAAGGTATCATCGAGGAGATTCATTTTGGGGGCTCAATAGTGCCTTTGGTTATCATTGAGAACCTCTATCTCGAAAAACCTTCATTTGGGCCCTCAAAATGGTCTCGGAAGTTAAAACCTGCTAAAAATAGTAAATTACCAAAATTGTCAGAAAGTCGTTTTGAGCCATTTGGAAAAGGTGGGTGGCCACCGATATCCACCTGGATCATTCATTGACTCACCATTTTTAAAACCACGGTGTGCCCTTCAAGACGTACTACGTGCTCTAAGGGTTCCACTTACCTACATTCATGTTTCATTTATGTGACGTGCCCTTCAAGACGCACTATGTGCTCCAAGAATGCCACTCGCCTTTTGAATGATTTTGGTAGACATCAAATGCTTGGAGTAAATACTCTATTAGGTGACCTTGTGGAAGACTAAGGGCCTCTAAGGAATAAGGAACCTACCTTATTTCACACCCCTTAGAATCATCGTGAGAGAATCTCACAGTCTTCCCTCATGGCATCGTGGATATCTCAAACTAGGTAATCATTAACCTAAAGTTTGATCCACGACATGAGTGCTAGTAGGCGTTGGTAGGGATGCTTCCACACCTCTCCCTCAATATCTCTGGTTGTCGTGTGTGACTCCTTTACTCCAAATATGAGTCAGCCTGCATCCATCAACGAAACATGTTAGCGATCCAAAAATCAACATCATAATATACCAGTCATATGTCACATATGTAATATAAAAAACACTCAAACCATTAAAGTCCACTCCCTGACTCGATTTGGATTCCAAGGAGGTACATCGATGCTATCAAAATCCTCAATAGGTCCAGAGTCCTACACACTCAAGAAAAATTAGTTAATAGCACCTATCGATACAAATATAATAAAATATGTATCATCACATCACAACATCATCAAAATCCATAAGTGAAACAATCAATCATATAATGAACTGGATCACTCGCACGCAAGTGTCCTCAAAGAATAAGTCTAATCAGGTGTGCGTAAGAGTGGGATGTTACAGTGTCCATCAGGATGATTAGTCCTGATGATGAATCCTGATTTAGATTCAAAACGTCGATGACAAAAATGACACCAACTGTGGATTATCCGGCAATTAACCTCGAAACTTTATTTTATTTTCCTTTGATATGCATGATGCCAAAGTTATACTCACTTAAAAATTCCATCCATCTTGTCTTCCTGCAATTCGAAGTTGTCTATTCAAAAAGATATTTCAAACCCCTATGGTATGTCCTTAGTTTGAATCTCTTTCCTATGAGATAATGCCTCCACATATTCAATGTGTGAACTATGGTAGCATGCTCCAAATCATGTGTGTCATAATCACTCTCATGTTCTTTAAGGCTTTTGGACTCATAACTAATGACATTTCCATTTTGACTGAAGACTTCACCAATTCAATTCTTGCATGCATCTATACATACCACAACATTATCATTTGGGTCAACAATATTTAAAATAGGTGCACTAGTAAGTAATTCCTTTAACAAATTAAATTTCTCTTCACACTTTGTTGTCCATTCAAACTTAATTTCCTTCTTTTGAAAATAAGTGATGGGATGAACAATATTGGAGAATCCTTTTATAAATATCATGTAGTATCTAGCTAATCCCATAAAAGATATGAGTTCTGAAGCATTTCTTGGTGCTGACCATCCTATGATGGCTTCAATATTTCCAGGATCTACTTCTATACCTTCTTCTAAAATAATGTGTCTAAAATAATAGAGTTGTTCTTGGTAAAAAGAAAACTTGATTAACTTGGAATACAATTAATATTTCCTTAGTACTTTCAACACCAACCTCAAGTGATGTTCATCCTCTTCCTTTGACTTAGAATAAATGAGTATGTCATCCAAGAACACAATTACAAACTTATCCAGATAATTTCTGAATATGCCATTCATTAAGCACATAAAGACAATTGTTGCATTGGTCAGTCGAAATGGCACCACTAAAAATTCATAATGTCAATAATTGGTTCTAAAGACTATATTATTAATGTTTTATTCTCTGATTCTTACCTGATAGTATCCTGATCTCAAGTATATATTTGAAAATATCTTTTCCCCTCTTAGCTGATCAAAGAGGTCATCAATTCCGGGTAGAGGGTATTTATTCTTCACAATGGCTTTATTAAGATGTCTAAATTCAATACACAGTCTCAATGTTCCATCCTTATTTTTAACAAAGAGTTATGGTGCTCGCCAAGGTGAAACACTCGGCAATATGTACCCTTTCTTCAACTGCATTTGTAATTATTTTAGTTCTCATGTACTCATTATGTAAGGATTTTTTTATAGCAGGGAAACTCCTGATACTAAATAAATAGAGAAATCTATATCCCTCTTTGGTTGTAATCTTGGTATTTCTTGGAATACATCTTCAAACTCTTGCAATACTGAAAATTATTTAAGGCTTGGAAATTTTGTCATTTTTGTATCCTCCACATGAGTTTCATACAATTGACAACCTTTTTTAAAACATCTCTTCAGCTGTAAGGCTGCAATTTCTCTTATATAAATGGGTCTTTGAATTCCTTTCATAGTGCTTTGTTTTCCTTCTTCATCAAGACATGTTATGACAATCTAGGACAACATAATATTGGTCCAACCAATATATTCCTATTAATATATCATAAGGTCCTAATGGGATGATACTCATATCAACATTAGTACTCATTCAATTTAGATTTATTGGACAACCTTTAACAATATCATTGATCATTCTTTTGGTTCCAGTGGCTAGCTAAAACAAATTTGATTTTTCAAGATAAATTTTCACCAAATGTAATCCATCCACTACTTTAGGATCAATGTAACAATGTATTTCTCATGAATCAATTAAAATAGAAACACAATGATATATAATCTTACCTTCCATTATGCTTGTCGATCTTCTAAGGCTACATATATTCTTGGAATACTTCTACCCATGTATTCTACTATTGTACCCTCTTGGATGTTGTGCATCATCTTAATTTTGTTTTGTGATTTTATTTGCATCCCCAACATTTGATTGGTCCAATATTCCTTTTTTTCCTAAGGAGACTTCTCTCTTGGATTCATTCTTACAATACTGATCTTGGTTATTTTTCTTAGGACCGTTCTGTTGAAAGGAGATTTGAATCCCTTCCTTCTCTGGTCATATTTCTCTTTCTTCTTATCCTTCCAAGATTTATTTAAGGATTCTCTTCCCTTTCCTTTTTTATATAAGTACCTATCCTTCCTGATGTTCTTTATCAAAGTTATAGGATTTGTCAGTGTTTCATGGAAACCTGCACAGGAGACCTAGCTAAAGCATACACAAACAAAGCTTATCAAGAAAATGAAGAGAGATACAATATGAAGAATGAGAATCAATGTATATTATGATCTAATCAATGAGTGAGTGATCTTCACTCATATAGGAAATGAAATCCTATAATTAGGAATGCATGCATAATAGTGATGGTATAAAATTAAAAAGTCTAAAATAGAACTAGTCAGTTAACTCCCATTGAACTAGTGTTACTCCCACTGAACTGGTGTGTCGAACATAGAAATTTCTCCAACACCCCCCTTGAACATCACTATGGAGTAAAAAATTGAGTCTTGGATACTAGGCCATATTAGGTACTCATGTATAATGAAACTAATGGACACTGAATAAAAGTGAGGAAAGAGGGAAAACCATGTGGGAACAAAACCTCCCTTCAAAAGATAATGTATCAAAAGAAGAAAATTGTAGATGCTAGGCAACTGTGTTATTCACTGCAAGACGATCTCGCAAAGTTTGAAACTTCTTCTCACTTAAATTATTCATGAAGATGTATAAATATTTATGGATCTGATGAAGTCCTTTGGCAACCTGTCTAGCCTTGTACCTCTTCATCCTGTGGACCCATCTACACATGAAAATATTTCTTTCTGGTGGAAGTGGAACCAGATGCCCAGTCTGATTCTCTAGGAGAGATTCATGCTCCTCCTGCATGGATTCTTGCCATAATGGATTTCCCACAACCTTATTGTACGTTTGCAGATTAGTATATTGAACCATATAGCAATTCATGGGCATTGCAGGTTCTGATGATGAAAGTACATGAGAAGGATCCTCATGCTGAGATCAATTCCTCTTGAAATCCAATGGATTCCCTGCATGGATACTTGTAACATGAAGTGTGAATTGTGCTTTCTTGGGCATCTGCTGAAGCTTCAAAACTGTCTTCTTATATGGTTGTACTTCCTACTTATTTCCATGTATAGAATCTGAGTATATGGAATCATCTCTGATGTCTGAAATTGATGGAAGCACAAAAGTATATGCATGTTGCACTAGAGGTGCATGCAAAGTGCTCTCCTTATGTGTAAGTAGAATAGAGGATTCATTGTCAGAAAAATTAGTGAATTTATACAACCTTGACTTGTGATCCACCTCACCAATTGCAATGATGGAATTGTCATGCATATCAATTATTGAAACAGAACCTTATGTAAATTCAACCTTTTTGTCTTTCTGAGTGATCTGATAAACTGAGAAAAGATTCATAGAAATATTTGGAACATGTAAAACATTCTAAAAACTACCATTATGGAGTTCCTTTTCCATCCTGCTTGGTGAGTGCATGTACTTTGGGATCCTTGATGAGGCCCATCTATATGATTTTTTTCTTCTCTTGTGTGAGAGACTCAATGAATTAAGACATCGTAGGAATTTTCCAATTTGTTCCAAAAATACATCTTTCGGAATGGAAATTGGAGACATATACACCATATTCTGGTCCTAGCTTTGCCAAGATTGTTAGAATAAGTTTTTTCTCTTATGTAGACTTGTCAATACCACATTCACCCAAGCTCAAAATCAAATATTTAAATTTAGTAAAGAAATCTTGTATATTATCAAAAAAATTAGGGTCTAAGGTATTCAACTCTACCTCAATAATATGACCTCGCATCTCATCCTTCTTTCAAAAGAGTCCATCCAAGGTGGTCCAGATTTGGTTTGGAGTATTTCATGCGGCTACATGAAACCATATATCACTGGAGATTAACTCAAGAAGTAATCTTGTGGCCTCATCCTTATGGTTTTCCCATTTGGTCTTCTTAAGCGTTGATGTAGGTTTTGTTTATGTCGCCATCGTCAAATTATACAATCCTTTTCTTTTGAGTTGGAATTCAGCCTTTGTATTCCATTCAAAATAGTTTTATGGTGTGATTATTATCACTAACTTGATTGAATAAGTTTCATCGCCTCCATCCTGCTATTGATTCTGAAAATATCCTAAAAACCCAGATCGTGAATTCCGAGATATGATAGATGGTTCTATGGAAGCTATAGATATGATAAAAGAGATATATATCCTAAAATATGATGTGAGTTTTGGATATTTTTGGTGAGCATTAGCATCCCTATGTTATACGTCTTTGGTAAAAATTTCAGCCTGACCCAGATCACAAATTTTGAGATATGGGTATTTCATTCTAGAAACCCAATTTTCTAGAGGGTTGTTGAATCATCGCACCTTGGAGAAGTTCCAAGTGTGACGATGTTGAATCATCACACCCTAGTGAAGGACACAGTGAAAAAAATGTGAAAAATTTAATCGTCGCACCCCAGATGAAGAACACAGTGAGATGATGTTGCACCTTTGCTATATATAGGCTTTGACGATGCCTGAAAAAATAAAGTTTCTTAATTCTGAGTGTGACTGTCTCACCCTTCGATAGGGATAGGATGTGATGATTCTAATCGTTGCATCTTTCGATAGGGATAGGTCGCGACGATTGCGGAAACTAGGTTTACTCAAATCCTCTTTTTCTCTTCTCTGGTTTGTCTGGTTTTCTCCAAGCATCTTGGCTCTAATACCATGTCAGTGTTTCATGGAAACCTACATAGGATACCTAGCTAAATCATACTCAAACAAATATTATCAAGAAAATGAAGAGATATACAATATGGAGAATGAGAATCAATGTATATTATGATCTAATCAATGAGTGAGTGATCTTCACTCATATAGGCAATGACATCATATAATTAGGAATGCATGCATAATAGTGATGGTATAAAATTAGAAGGTATTAAATAGAACTAGTCAGTTAACTCCCACTGAACTAGTGTTACTCCCACTGAACTAGTGTGCCAAAAATATAAATTTCTCTAACAGGATCATCATATTGAGTCTTCTCTTTATAAAATGATGTCAATACATGCAATAAAATTTGTATCTTAACATTATCATCCTTTATAAACCATATATTCTTTAGCAATCCCAATAACATCTTGTCATATTCTACCATGCTCATGCTTCCCAACTTGAGTTCAAAGAACTCTTTCATTTTATTGTCATAGAATTTCTCTGAAAGATACTCCTTCTGAAAATATCTCTTGAACTTCTTCTAAGTGATCCTTCTCTCATCAATGTGTTCAACTTCCTTCAGTTGATCCCACCACATAATAGCTTTTCCATGTAAATGGTATGTGGAAATTCAGGCTTCTAGGTTAGATGACTAGTTTTGCAATTGAAAATACTTCCTGATTCCTAGGAACCACACTTTAGCATAATCCTCCTTTTATATTTCACCATAAAAGGATGGTGGCTTAAGTTTCCTCACCTCTACTTGCAAACTGTCCAAATCATGCCTTATTCTTTGGTTCCTAACACGAGACACTTATGGACTTCTCATGGAGTCTTCAGATGCATAAAATTTCTTTGATGAATAAGGAGGTGAGTGATGTCTATGAATTTTTCTATCACTTCTTGAATGATCAACTCTTTTGTAGTTATCTCTTCTTTCATGATTCCTTCCTTCTTCCTCTTGTCTTGAGTCTCATCCATTCCTTTCCTACCTATGCAATTGATTTAGGCTTTGCATCATTTAAGCATTTACTTGATTTTGATCTCTCATAATATACACATTGTCTACTTTGTAGCTATGCACTTATATTCTCAAGCTTGTCATAGTCTCTATTAATGTTTCTTGTTCCCCTCCGCTCCTAATCCCATTTAATTATGTCTCTGCATTACCAAAACCAATATTTTTAACTTTTTATTATTTCTCATGATCGAAGGCTCCCTCTCCTTCATCCATGTCCCAAATCTACATTCTCATCTTGAACTGATATGTTTATATCCCTTAATTATGCAAAATGTGCAAGCAACTATTTTTTTTCAGAAATTTTCATATTATATAAATTTGTCAATTAATTTTACATGTCCTTTTTCTACTTAATTCAATAAGAATTATATCACAGTTCTCCCAATTCTAATAATTCCAAGTTATTCTTGTCTGAACCATGTTTTCAACGACTATTCTCTTGCTCAATTCTGATTCTTAAGCAGAAAGTTATTGATGGAAAAGGAAACAAAGGAATATCAATTAGAAAATGAAACATAGTTTCAATCTTTAGAAACCGTTTGATCATTCCTTCATATTTGATATTGATCATGAGTATAGTTATCTTTAGATTAGATCACGATCGGTAATATTCTTACTGGCCACCTCAATATGCAACACATCTTTGACACATGGAAGTCATCCGATCTGGACCTCAGATTAATCTCGACCGTTGATCCCATTTTCACATATATTGAACCTTCATCTCACAGCCACCATTCGATCAGATCTCTAATTAGCATCAATTGTTGATTTTTTATCTTAATGGTTTCATTGTGTTTAAGGCATATCTTCTCATACCTCCACGACCTGTAGAATTCACCCTCACATTATGTCGCACTCACTTTGCACCCATACTTAGAAAATTTTCTAAGTATGTCACAGTGGGACTTCGAGACATCATGAGTCACTAGATCTCTCACCCTATAGGTTGTTCTATTTGTGAAAAGTGGCGACCTCTTGGGACATTAAATCTCTCACCCTCTGGTTCGTTCTATCTATGAAAAGTGGCAATGTCTTGGGTGATTTGATTTATTCTTGATACTTAGTCGATATTGGATATTTCATTGTAGGTCCATGGGGCATATTTGTTCTTATCTTATCCATGAACTCATCCCTCTGAATGATTGTTGATACTTAGTAGTCTATTTTCAATATTTCCCCATGGTTTGCAGGTCTATGACATTTTCCTGATTCTTGTGACCTCATATGTCTAATTGATTCTCCATAGTCATTTCTTCATTCCTCACAATGCTCCATGAAAAATATCCATTCAACCAATCCCTTCTTGATACTTAGTCATTTATTTGACATCTCACCGTAGGTCACAAGTATACAACACTTTCATTCAATACTTCATGATCTCATCCATTCAACCAATTCTCCATACATAGTCAGGTTTTGAGATTTCATTGTGGGTCTGTGGGTTCGTTCTCATTTCTTCACATACTCTTGATTATCCGCCACACTCACTATCTCTGCGATGTCTTGATACTTGGGATTTTTTTAGGATCTCTTGTGCTGATGTTGGAAATGAGGTGGCTTCAGAGTGGACATCTTCTTCATGACAGGGTATTGATATGTGTCCTGACGCATGGCACCTGTAGAACTGCTCAGTTACATGGATTCCCTCTAATGTGACACTCATATGACTGGAAAAATGTTACCAATGAGGTTTCCATCAGGGTGCTGACATAGCTAAGCTGACCTACCAAGTATTGATCCCCAATATTTGGATCTTATCCATTGATCTCAAGATATTTGTTGTCAAGATTTAACCTATTTTGGGTTCATAGTTCTTCACAACAAAAGTTAATGCCTTGTGTGGGGTTCCATTCTCGTCCATTCTCATTTAACTATGTAAGTCCACCACTTTCTTTATAAATCATTTGTAGTTGTTTTCCTTTATATATATATATATATGTGTGTGTGTGTGTGTGTGTGTGTACATACATATACATACATACATACATACATATATGTATGTATGTATGTATGTATGTATATATGTATATACATTGTATATATATATATATATTTATATATAATATCACCATTCACATCAATATGAGTAGTCAAGACCTGCGTTTCAATCTTAACACTTCTAAGATCTATAGTGAGATTCATCAAGCTTTCCATCGGTCCACTCCCCTTAATCTTGTGCAACCCCAAATATATTTCATGCATAGAAATCTCCGTTCTCAATTCAAGGTAAACAAATAGAGCTCTTTCATAAATTCACCAATGCACCATTGTCATTCCACTCAAAGACTCCTCAACACACAGGGGTATTCTCTACTTCCTCTATCTTTATCCATTTACAAGCTATATCCAACAAAATCCTCATGCAAGAACTTGCACTGTCTCATACTCAAGTAATCAATTTCCAAATAAAGTATTGATCCTATAGAAAGCCCTTAAGGCCCAATGTTGTAACCTACAACTCTGATACCAATCTATAATGTACCCAACCACCAAAAGGTTGGGTTGGGCTACTGCAAATATCACCTCAAGAACTAAGTTTGAATTCTCATAGCATTTAACTAATAAAGAAGCATGAAATAAATGAAATAATCAATATTCCTACTAGAATTAAAAATAAAACTTAACCATGACATACACAACAATAACCATCAATAAGGAACGGTAAAATACATATCTCAGAGATAATAATTAATATACAATGGAAATAAATATTCAAGCAAAGGAAACCATGACAGAGAGAAATTATATTAAACAAAACCAATCACCAAATGGCTACAGACCAAGGACATTCCACCCGACCTTAGACATTATTTTTTCGACTCTCAATAACAGGTCACCCCGATCCAATGATATGACTCCATAAGGACAGGTTCCAGAGCGACAATCAGCTTCCCAAACCAATCAACACTCAAGGTTTCATAGGTTTCTCAACACACAAAAATCCAAAGTACACTATCTCTCTTCTCTCCAGAATATGCCACCCAAAGACAATGAACCCCCTTCTCTTCCATGTAGTCCCTTAGGATATCCACTTCTTTCTAGGGCTCCAGTGGATCTGGCTAAGAATCTCCATGCTGGGACTCTCAATATTCGCAGTTGTGAACAAGGTTTAGAACATGACAATGCATCGCATGCATACAAGCATTGATTCATGGTTGACATACAATATTGATTACTACAACCAACAAAATAATGGGTTATTTCCTTCGGTAGTTTGTCCCCATGTCACAAACAAGAACAAAAATGAATGAGGAATAATGAATGAGAAACAAATGAATAAAGAGTGAACAGGTGGACTAGTGAACAATGATGAACAATCATGAGGTTGTCGGGAGGTAGAAGAAATTTATCAGAGGTAACTTTATCCAACCACTTTGAAACTGGGATCTATCCCTGCCAGTTTCAAAGGGGGATCTCTCTATAAGATTTAGATATGTTTCACGTTTCAGATATTAGGCTAGTTAAATAAATGGGACTGTGTTGTTTTGTTTTATAAAATGGATGAAATACTGCCTACACATCCATTGGGCTATGGAGTCTTTGTTAATGTTTGAGATCTAAGAATAGATTTTATAAAGTCTGTTCATAGGGCAGGATAATGCCAATGTTGGATCCTTGAAAATTTAAAGTGATGGATAGAAGAAATAGATGAGGTGATCAACTACAACAAAGAAGCATTGAAGAATTTCTTTATCCCAACATCAGAAGATAAACATTTAGATCTTTAAAAGCCAGAAACAGAGTATACGAAGATAAATTATGCAACTTTAACTTCTTTTAAATGATCAGATATAGAAAACAAGATGATAATGAAGTAATATAAACCATTCAATGAAGAGGAGTAAACATCACCAACATAAAACATGCAGGAATCCCATGAATCGTCCCTTTTGTTACTGGTAGATATCTTCAAAAAGATTACAGTTTACCGCTTGCTTGGGTGTAAAGATCAACCCTCAATACTTCGAAGTTTGAAGTATTTATAAGAAAAATTACAATTGATCCTGTCATTAATGATAGGGATGTGGTAGAATCTAAATCTAACTAACTAGATAACAAAATGAAAAATTGTAGGAACTGCTAATGATCTGTCAGATTTCTTTGAGTTGATTTCAGAAATGTTGTTGGTGAGTCATCAACTTGACTTTGACTTCTTCGTGTGTTGATTTGTACATCCAAATCATATTCTATTCGATCATGTTACACAGGTCATCCCATCTCTATTGACTGGGGATGTTGACTTTGTGAAGCGTTCGGAACACCTCATCCGTCTCTGTGTACTTAGTGAAGGTGAGTTTGGTGATGAAAAGATACTTTATCTCTTGTTGAATACTCAGGTCTAATCTCAGAGTTTCCAAGAATGCTTTGCCTATTATGCTTCCTTTTATGCATGTGAACCTGGACCCATCCTTCACCACTATAAGAATCTTCTATTTGTAATTTGAGAGAGTAATCAACCTATTATTGATCACAAATAATCTTGGGAGACCTTTCTTCTGCAAAGATTCAGTCTTGCTGAAAAACCTTTGTACCGCGACATCCATTGCCTAAAATCTCTCCTCGAGCTGCAACATTAGTCCCCTCTTGGTCAAGAATCTCTTAACTTTAAGAATTGTTTCAGTCATGTCCTCAATTTGCAGGGATTCCATCTCTTCTTTTGATTTTGAATTTAAGAATTTGATTATCTCGTTGGCCTCTGTAGGAATTTCTCCCAGTTCTCCCTTTATCTTGTCGATGGCTTGTTTGGCTCTCTGCACTAGATCATGTTGTTCAAACATGATTTGTATCAGGGGAAAAATCTCTATCATTGAATGACAGATGTCCATCCAAATATTTTGTTTGGCCTCTAACAGAGTCTTAGCCATGACAGTTTCTTTCTGCAACTACTGGAGTTCCTGTTTGAGTTTGTATGACTTATGCCTCTCAGTGTTGTAGCTGGCCTGGAATGTGGAATTCAACTTTTGGAGATTTTGAATCTCTTCTTGTAGTTTTTTGATTTCTACCCCTTCCAGAGTCTTGTCTTCCATTTCTTTAGCCAATTGGTCTGGTGCATCTGGAGTTGTCACTGATGTTGCTGCTGGAATTTCCCCTGTGGTAGTTGATGTTGTCATTTCTGTACTAACTCCTATGATCGCGATTGCATTCAATGGTATGAATTTCATTGGTATTGTAAGGTCTCTTCCCACACATCCTTATAAAACACAAGCTAAAATAAAGAATAAAGAAATTATATCCTGTACAATTTAATCATCAACTTATAATCATTTATTATTCAACATAAATTAAATTTATGAACAACATGAAAATAAATTTAAGTAACGACCACATAAAAAAACATATTCATCATCTTAATGATAACCACCTAACACAGCGTAATCATGAAAATACATACCTCTGTCTGATGCTATTTCTCCAATATTTGTATGTCCTCGTTGCTGCTCTGCCCAAACTCTGCCCAAAACTGAATCCTTCCTCCCTGCTAGCTAGGAATAGAGCCTATCCGGCTCCCTAGCTCCAAGATTCCGTGAGGATTCCTGGCTCCTGAGCCCAAAACTCCTAACAATCGATGCATGCCCTGTAACAGTCCACCCAAACTCCAAACCAGAAAAATACCAACCAGAAAACACAGTCCCTAATCTCATAAAAAGCTTCCTTTCCCCAAAGTTTCCAAAAGTCCCCCTCCCCGAATGCCTCTACCCCCTCATATCCTCCTCCCATTCACCGCCTCCTACTTTCCTTTAATTCCACCCACCTTATCCCTCCATTTAATACCTTATCCCTCCATTCAATACCCTATCCCTCCATTCAATGCTTTATCCCTGCATACGTAAAGTTTTCTAATAATAAATTAAAAGTTATTAAGCCTTTAATTCGTTACACAAACCTTAAATGTGTTAATTAATCAATTAATTAATTAATCAACATATATTAAACAATAAATAAATAAATAATATTATTAATAAATAATCATTATTTAACTAATACACATTAGGATAGTTAATTATTTAATTAACTATACTTTATAAACCTTAAGAAACTATTTAACTAGGGTTGTTACATACACCCACCCTTCAGGAAACTTCGTCCTGAAGTTAAAGTATTTTATGATACAAGGGAAAATAAACATGGTTCACATATTCCTAACAAATAACCGACATTATTAGTAAGAAAGCCAAAAAAATCATACATACTAGTGTACATGTGCAAGAAATGCATCTGTAGCTAGTACATACAAGTCTCGTTCATGTACTAATATCAATAACTATCATCTATATAGTAATTTCCATATGCATCCAATCCATTCAAAAAGACTATTCATTTTATAGAAGAAAATAAACCAGTCAAATGTTTGCGAAATCCTTTAATTATAATTATCTAGCTCAACATTGTTATTTAGACAATTGTAGTTTAGTTACATAATTATGAATATTCATATATATATACATTTTCTTTTCAGAAGGAAAAACAATAAATTCCACCATAAGACAAATCTCCACACACTCTCAACTATTTCTACTCATCCCTCCTCCCTAACTTACTTCCATCTTCCATTCCTATCCTTCCTCTATTGGACTATCTTGGAGCATCAACTATATAGACCTAACTCCAAATAGAACCCATAAGCGGAAGTGTCACTATCTTGACGAAGCTTTCCCAGTAGGCAACTGACAGACATCGTCACATGTCTAGGGGAGCGTGAGCTAACACTGTCCTCCCATGACTTCAGGTTTCGAAGGATACATGGTGGGAAATGCCTCCACCCCTCCTAATCATGACTAGGGTCCACACCCTACAA
>SNQJ01S0051984.1:86884-106931 GCA_010110895.2 Picea sitchensis | reverse complement strand
TTGGAGAAAGGGGGTTTGAGTTAATAAAAATGCACCACGTTAGGATGGGGCCCGCCGAAGAATACCACCAATTCGGACCCACCCCCCTCTATTAAAGCTACAACGGTCGGGGGGGTCTGATATTACCCATTGGCCATAGATATGAGCATCGTTTTCTCAGCCATTGATCTAGGCACATCGTTTAATCACTGAGCATGAATCATATTACATTGCAAAAACTTAGGATAATGCCATTTTGTGGGTTTTTGCACTACTTCTTTTCATTTTTCCACCAAGGGGTTAGAACACAACCTTATAACATCAAAACAAAGAATCTCATCTAACTTTATGCTTGTTTTACTGAAAGGAAATCCAAACTAACCTATGTCCTAATCTATTTACCTAACACATTTAACCTAGATTAGGCTGTTGGGCTAAAAATTAGTCTACCCTAGGGCTATTTGATCAAGTTTAAATAGTTTGATTAAATTTATTCACTAGCTAATCTAACTAACCTGGCTAAGATTAAACAGTTTAGCCAAGCTTTATTCACTAATCCTATTAGCATAAATTCAAAAGACTTGACCATCGTTAGATTGTATGGATCAAAACATTCTTATTGCTTGGGGTTCATCATTTTCTTTTCATACCCTCTTTTATTCTTTCTTTCTTTTTCTTTTTCTTTTCTTTTCTTTCTTTTATTTTCTTTCTTTTTCTTTTGTAAATTATGTTCAGAATGAAATATTATTTACAACCAAAAATACAACAAGAGTAAAAACTTTCCAGTCACCAGTTGATCCTATGAAACATAGGGTTATAATAGTGGCTCCAACTGGGGATGGTGCTCTCCTTATGAGGTGCTAAGAACCTTCTTCCTGATGTTTGTAAATATTTTCTTCATTGCTTCTTCTGCTACTTGATTTGTTTTATTTTAAAAATTTGGTGGCACTGGTCAGTGGCTTAGGGCCTTCTTTGCGAGCTTCAACCATCTGATCAACATCACCCACACATAACCTGAATGTAAAAGAAATGGTTTGTACAGTGGAAATGGGTGTCTAGGATCTTTATTGGGGTGGTAAATAATGCTGTAGCATCCTGCCATTTACAGGTCCACCTAGCAGGTCTGCTCCATCACTATCTTTGAGAAAAAATGTGTTATTTCCTCTAAATGCTTGAATGATGTAAGGGCCTTTTCACATGCTATCAAACTTTCCATGTTTACCCTTATCCTAATTTCTGGAATCCCACTTCAGTATCAAATCACCCAACTCAAAATCATCCTCTTTAGTTCTCTTGTCATAAATCTTTTTGATACCTTCTTGAATAACCCGAGTCTGGTTATACACTTCTGCTCTGGACTACTGCAACTGGATCATCTGATTTATTCTTCTTTGTGTATCATTTGGCTCTACTTTCACTTCTTGCAACAGTTTCATAATAGGGACCCCCAAAAAGAAGGAAACTGCCTCAGTACCATACACCAACTGGTATGGGGGCATACCAATTGATCTTTTGGTGGTCAGTCTATCAGCCCAGAGTGCATGAACTAACTTATTATTCCAGGACATCTTGTTCTCTTGTAGCATTTTCTTAATGATATTCAATAGACTTTTATTTGAGGATTCATCTAGCCCATTTCCTTGAGGGTAATAAGTTGTTGAGTGTCCCAAAGCAATGTGGTATTGGATACAAAAATCTATAAGTATTTTAGATATGAAGGCTGCTGCATTGTCAGCTATAATTTTCCTAGGGCATCCAAAACGAGACAAAACATTAGTTTTTAAAAATTTAATGATGACAGAGTTAGTGGCTTGCATGCATGGTATAACTTTGATCCACTTCGTGAAGTAGTATGTGGATGTGAGGATCCACTTGTGTTGGCTTAAAGAGGGTGGATGTATATCTCCAATAAATTCTAAACCCCACTGTTGGAATGGAGCTTCAATCGAGATGGGTTTCATGGGTAGAGGCATATATTCCTTTTACCTTCAAAAACATGGCATTTGTGGCAAGAGGTGACTTTCTGATGCACATCAACAAACAATGTGGGCTAGTAAAACCCATCTCTGAGAATCTTGTTGGCTATGGTATTCCAACATAGATGCCCACCACAGTCCCCTGCATGGAAATCCTACAATACCCTATCAACTTCATCCTTCAATAGGAAATTAAGTAAGATACCTTCAGGATCTTTCCAATATAGGTTTCCATCTAGAATACAATATTTCAATTCTTTCAGTTTAATAAATCTGTCTTTGGTCTTAGTTAGACCAGGAGGAGCTTATAAGTTATGAAGTACAAAAATGAGGTCTGCGTACCAAGGAGAGTTTAAGAATACCTCTTTTACATCTGAAGTCTCATGTTATTCCTTCTCATCAACTGTAGCCAAAAAATTAATGTCTAAAGAATGAAAATTGGATTCAGCCATTAGTTTGGCCAAACCTTGACCTTTGATCAGTTTAGTGGGTGTTATTTATATATCATATTCCATAATAACATCAATCCACTTTCCTCTCCTACCATATGGATTATCCTGAGTCAGGATATCCTTTACCACAACATTCGAAACATAGGTAATAGTGTGAGAATGGAGAATATAGACTCTTAAATATTTTATGGACTTTACCAGGGAAAAAGCTTGTTTCTCCATTATATTGTAGTTCAATGCAACATCTCTCAAAGATTTGTTGAAAAGGGCTATGGCTTCTCGTACCCTTCATTGTTTTTCTGCAATAGTATCGTTGCAATGGTGTGTTCAGATGCGAAAGAGAACAAACAAAAATCTTTGGTGTAATATGGACTGATCAAAATTGGGGATTGTGTGAGTGCATTTTTTACTTTCTCAAATGATTGTTTAGACTCGGTAGTTCCATCTTATTTTGGTCTCTTTTTTCAACATATTTGTGATGTTCCTGAGAAGATCGGCCAAGTTGGGTATGAATCTTCTTAGGAAATTTATTTTACCAATGAATGATTGAAATTCTTTGATGTTCCTAGGGTGTTCCACTTTCTGGATGACCTCTATTTTGTTGGGGTATATTTTGATTCCATATTTAGAGATTATGTGCCCCAACAACTTGCCTTCCTCTAAACTGAAAAGGGTCTTCTTGGGATTCAATGAAATCCCAAATTTTCCGCACTTCTCAAACACTCGTCTGAGATGCTGTAAATTTTCCTCGTCAAATTTGGAGTAGATAGTCATGTCGTCCAGATATATGAATATAAACCTGCCAAGATCATCCACAAACACAATATCCATTTCTCTTTGGAAAGTGGCACCAACATTCATCAAACCAAAGGGCATTTTCACATACATGAAAGTTCCCGAGGGTGTGGTGAAGTTTGTTTTCTCCTGGTCATCTAGGTGAACAAGGAATTGGTTATAACCCGAGAAACCGTCTAGTAAGGAGATCCTACTAGCCCCAACTACTTTTTGTAAGATATGGTCCATTTTAGGGAAAGGGTAATTGTCTTTGAGGGAAACCTTGTTCAAGTTTCTGAAATCAATGCAAAGCCTGATTTCACCACTCTTCTTTCTAGTAGGAACCAGATTAGAAACTCATTTGGAAAATCTCAAGGGGACTATAATTTTGGCATCATACATCCTTTTAATTTCCTTTTCTATCAGGGGAAGTAACTTGGTATTGATTCTCCTAAGTTTCTGCCTAAAAGGTTTGTGTTCTTCTTTTATTGGAAGTCTATGTTGTATGATACTTGTGTCATAAGATTTTAAATCCTCATAACCCCAAGAAAACACATCAACATATTCTTTAAACAATTCAATGTATTTGTGTTTTTTCTCAGGGGGTAAAGATTTGGAATGTTTTATCATCTTGGGCTTTTCCTCTGTTCCTATGTTACACTTTTCGACCTCTTTACCACTCACTTCAATCTTGGTCTTTTTTTCTACATCGTTAAAATCAAACAGGTCTTCTAATGGGACCAAACCTCTAGGTAAAACATTGTTTTTCAAATGAAAAACATCAAAGTCTTCATCATTTTTATTCATTTCATCCAAATCTACTTTATTTACACTATCATTTTCAAAAACTGTTTTGTTTACATTATCATCATCATTCTCTACATATGTATTTTTACATTCAAAATCAATCTTACACTATAGGAATTCTTTAATTTGATCATCGTTGCCAAATACCTTCCAGTATCTGATGTTATCTGGGAAGGTTGGTATGCACTTCACCTCGATTGTGTATTGGTGATTTGGTTTGAAAGGTATTTTTCATGTGGGTTCCAAAGTAGCGAATCCATCTGCCAGTATGTTCTGGCCTATAGGCATTACTTGCAAGTCAATTTCAGTGAAATATTCTAAAAAATCTAAAACAACATTTCTATAGTCTCTGAGTCTAGGATTCTTAGCCAAATACTCACCTTCAATTTGTTTAATGACCAGTTCAGAATCACCTCTTACCATAATATTTTTGGCACCAACCTTCTTCAGTAGTTTCAGGCCGAGCATTAAATCTTCATACTCAGCTATGTTGTTAGTGCATTGGAAATTCAATTTGTAAGAGTGGATTTCTGAATACCTTGATTTGTGATTATACAACCAAAATCCGCTCTAGCTCCCTCTTTTCTCACAGCTCCATCAAAATCCATACTCCAAAAATCGGCTGGTAGTTCATCACTTTCTATTGTTGACGTGTTCTTTATCTCAGTGATTTCTTTATCTTCTTGCATGTCAGGCGCATCATCTTCCAACTGCGCAATTCGATTATCCAGGTCACCATAATTGTACAATATGAATGAATCCATATCAGAGTGTGCATATTATAATGGGTAGTTATGTGGGTTTTCCTGGCTACTGACCATACACTTCATTAGAGTATCTCTATACATTCTTCTTTGTTGTCCAAATACCCGGATGGTAGCATAAGACATATCTAGCTGCAAAGTGCCTTTCATCTTAGCTCCCCGATATCTATATAACAACATACCATATTTCGGTGGAATGTATGCAACCACGATATCCATCACCATACTTTTTCCTGGGATTTGAGCTAGGGTGATACATAAATCTTTAATTATCCCTATATATTTGACCTTGCTAGAGTCAAAAGAATGCAAATCCTTGTAGGGTCTAGTGACATCAAGCCCCAACTTTTCCATCATAGATTTGGGCATCAAGTTGTGAGAGGCGTCAGAATCAAGCATAACATTGTGTAATATTTTTTCATTGATATTCAGACTGATATATAAATGGGGAACAACATCGTTATCATTTTGTCCATCTACTTCAGTACCGAACAAAAACTCGGGTTGATTGTCAATAAGATTTACAGTGTCTTAGTGCATTCCTGATCCAATATTCAATGCTTTTGTACCTATATCTAGTTCAATGCTTAATTCTTTAATCACCTGCGACCTATAAGCATTTTTTCTCATCATTTCAGACAGGGGAATATGAATTTTCAATTTGGCTAGTTCCCCTTAAAGGCTGAAAGTAGTGGAAGTCTTTCTTCTGGTTTTTTTGTCATAGTTCTTTGGGCAGAAGTATTTGGCTGACTAGTATATGTGACCTTGGTTTTATTTGATCTTTGTGAAATTTCAGGATTTCTCTTCGTAGAATATTAGACATTATACTTCTCAAGGAATTTCTTGAGAAAAGTATCTGAGGTTTTCTTGGCCTCTGTTGTTTTCTTCATTTTAGTAGCCTTCTTTGTAGGGTTGTCGTTAGTATTCTTACTTCTTAAGTTGTACTATCTGTACACCACCATTATAGAACTCTCAAAGGCCTACTATTTTGTTTCCTCTTCCTCCTCATTCATCTTTGTTTGTGAGAGGAGAAAAATCCCATGTTCTTCTTGATTAAGGAAAAAGGAGTCATCATCATGAACACCCATGAGGTTTATGTGAGTATCATCCAACTCATCGATTACCTCCTACCCATCATCAACATAATTCTCCTGAATAGGTCATCTAATCCACTAATCAGGCCCCCTTTTCTCTCTTTGATCTCTTGGATCCCTCTATCTGATCTGAGGGGGGTTCCTTCTGAAGTTTGGATTTTTTATCTGAGGGGCAGGCTGATTTTCCCTGGGCGTATTCCTATTAGTGATGGTTAGTATTTCCATCATTTTGTCCATACTTCTGACTATCGAATATAGTTTAACATCTGAAGAAGACATGGAAGGCTCTTATTTGATTGTAACTCTTCTCTATGTTCTTTCCCTGGCTCTTCTGGCTAATAGATTTTCTTCTACGCTTACTGCACTTTTCTGCATGTCTTCTAGAGTGACATAATTCCTTTCCCTTAGTTGATATGACATATCAACATCAAATCCATCAGGGAAATTGATTAAATCCAAACCTTGTGGGGGTTTAATATCATCTGGAACTGCATTATAAACATTATTGAAACGAATGCAATAATCCTGCACTGTTTCCCCTTGATTCCTTTTGATATTCTCATATTCTAGTAAAATATGGAGAGGATTTTTCTTTACCTCCCATCTGTCAAGGAAAATCTGTTGGAAAGAAGAAATGTCAACTATGGTAGCAGGGCACAACGCTTTGAACCATTTTTTGACTTCTTCGGTCAAACTCTGTGCAAAAAGTCTCATCTAGACATCTGCTTCATCAACTTCCTACAAATCAAAATAATCATTCATCTTATCAACATGTTGTTGTGCATTTAGAGGACCAGTACCATCAAACTTAGGAAGTCTTGTTTGATAGTCCTGAGGCATGGCATGTAAAGGAGAAGCCAACACCAAGGGAGCATATCTTGCTGCCATGATTAGTGGAGGAGGATGAACAACAACTTACGTGATTAGAGGGGAAGTGATAGAAGAAGTAGAAGAGGTAGGGCTAGGGTATGTAGAGTGAATTATTTGATGTTGGATGGAGGATTCCACAATAGTCAGGGATGAAATTTCTACAAACTGTTGAAAGTGAGCTTGGTACAAAGCCTGATCAAGATTTTCCACTAGCTCTTCTAACTTGTCAAATTATTGAAGGAATCGTTGATCAAATTTTGTTCTAGGAGAAAGTATTTCAGGGGTTCTGGGTTGCAGGATGGTTTGATCTAGGATTGTCTCACTTATAAATCTTTCAGATTTGGTTCTAAAAAGGCTTTGTTCAAAGGATATGTCAAACTCGAGATATTAGATGGCAACTAGCTTCTCTGGGACAAAATTGGACCTATGAAGAGGACTGTGACTCCTAGAACCTTCTACAATGTTTTTATTTCTGAGTAACTTTTCTGGATCGTCTACTGTTGTCGTAGGTTCTGGATCAAGGTGAGACCTAGTGTAAACTTTTTTACGAGCCATAATTTTTAATTTTTTAGGAAATCTAAACTAATATACACAAACTTTAACAACCTATGAACATTATCTCTTTATAAGTTAGATTTTATGATTAGTTTAGAAATAAAGTTTTCTTTATCTAGGGAAAATAAATCATAGGATGAAAGTTTTTTCAGTTCCCTAGTATGGTAGCCACTATGTTAACTCTCTCTAAATTCCCATAGGTTGTCGGTAGGTACAAGAAATTTATGAGAGGTAACTTTATCCAACCACTTCGAAACTAGGATCTAGCACTGTCAGTTTCAGACAGGGATATCTTTGTAAGATTTAGATATGTTTTAGGTTTCAGATATTAGGCTAGTTAAATAAATGGGACTATGTTGTTTTGTTTTATAAAATGGCTGAAATATTGCTTACACATCCATTGGGCTATGGGGTCTGTGTTAATGTTTGAGATCTGAGAACAGATTTTATAAAGTCTCTTCAGAGGGAAGAATAATGCCAATGTTGGATCCTTGAGAATTTAAAGTGATGGATAACATAAATAGATGAGGTGATCAACTACAACAAAGAAGCATTGAAGAATTTCTTTATCACAACATCAAAAGATAAACATTTAGATCTTTAAAAGACAGAAACAAAGTCTACGAAGATAAATTCTACAACTTTAATTTATTTTAAATGATCAGATTTAGAAAACAAGATGATAACGAAGTAAGATAAACCATTCAACAAAAAGGAGTAAACATCACCGACATAAAACACGCATGAATCCTGTGACTCATCCCTTTTATTACTGGTATATCTCTTCAAAAAGATTACAGTTTACAAATTGCATGGGCATAAAGATCAACCCTCAATACTTCGAAGTTTGAAGTATTTATAATAAAAATTACAATTGATTCTGTCATTAATTATCAGGACGTGGTAGAATTTGAATCTAAATAACTAGATAACAAAATACAAAATTGTAGGAAATATTAATTATCTGTCATATTTCTTTGAGCTAATTTTGGAAATGTTGTTGGTGAGTCATCAACTTGACTTTGACTGCTTCGTATGCTGATTTGTACATCCACATCATATTCAATTCGATCAAGTCACACAGGTCATCCCATCTCTATTGACTGGGGATGTTGACTTTGAGCAGCCTTCGGTACACCTCATCCATGTCTGTTTACTTAGTGAAGGTGGGTTTGGTGATGAAAACATACTTTATCTCTTGTTGAATACTCAGGTGTAATCTCATAGTTTCCAATAATGCTTTGCCCATGATGCATCCTTTTATGCCTATGAACTTGGACCCATCCTTCTCCACTGTGAGAATCTTTTGTTTATAATCTGAGAGAGTAATCAACCTAATATCGATCACAAATAAGCTTGGGAGACATTTCTTCTACAAAGATTCAATCTTGCTGAAAAACCTTTGTACCACGACATCCATTGCTTGAACTCTCTCCTTGAGTTGCAACATTAGTCCACTCTTGTTCAAGAATCTCTTAACTTTAAGAATTGTTTCAGTCCTGTCCTCAATTTGTAGGGCTTCCAACTCTTCTTTTGATTTTGAATTTAAAAATTTGATTATCTCATTGGCCTCTGTAGGCATTTCTACTAGTTCTCCCTTTATCCTATCGATGGCTTGTTTGGCTCTCTACACTAGATCATGTTGTTCAAACATGATTTGTATTAGGGGCCAAATATCTATCATTGACTAACAGATGTCCATCCAAATATTTTCTTTGGCCTCTAATAAAGTCTTAGCCATGACAGTTTCTTTCCGCAGCTCCTGCAGTTCCTGTTTGAGTTTGTCTGACTTATGACTCTCAGTGTTGTAGATGGTCTGGAATGTGGAATTCATCTTTTGGAGATTTTGAATCTCTTCTTGCAGTTTTCTGATTTCTGCCCCTTGTAGAGTCATGTCTTCCATTGCTTTTGCCAATTGGTTTGTTGCATCTAGATATGTCACTAATGTTGTTGTTGGAATTTCCCCTGTGGTAGTTGATGTTGTCATTGTTGTACTAACTCCTGCGATCGGGACTGCATTCAATGGTATGAATTCCATTGGTACATTTTACTCCTTCTCCTTGACCATCTTTTCCAACTCGACTTCCATTTCTTTAATTTGAGCATTATGTTCGATGATCAACTTCAACATCTCCTTTTTTCGGCCTTCAGTCTCGACCATCTCTTTAGCCCACGGGTCTTTAGTAGCAAATATTTTCAATTCTTTCCTCAGAGAATCTATTTCAGCATTCTTCTTTTTTATCAGCTCTTCTATGACTTTGATATTGGTCGGATCGTACCCAATTTTGAGCACCATTTCATCTAGGGACTTCATTTTGTTATCCTTTATAAAATATGACACCTTATACAACTCCAGCTGAGTCTGGACGTTGTTCAAAGAAACCTGTATCTTTGTTGTGGTTGTGGAGGTGTTTTCCAAGGTGGAGAAAACCATTTCTCCAGCATGTCTATGTAAATCCATCTGATCATCCAGATGTACATTTGCAGCATCGAACTCAAATGTTTCCATTTTATAATCAGAAGTTTTTTGGGGCTTAGGTACCTGTGCCTGCAAGTACGCCATGTGCATTCTCCCCTTCTCTGTAACAAATGCAGATATTAGTCTATGTTGAGTTGTGGATGTTTGTTTCAAACATTTATCATAGGTACTATTCATCATCATCTCATTTTTCTTCTTAATCAGGTTATATTTCTCAAAAAGGTTCATCCCTACATGCTCCTGTGCAGCCCTGGTTGTTAATGTTGTATCACCCTGCTTCTTCGATGAGGAAGTGGACATTGTCGGCTGGATTCCTGAGGAAAATCAAGAATGTTCCCCTTCCATGATTGTAGTAGATTTAGTCTCTTCTCCACCATACCTGGAAGGTGTATGACTAGTCTTGGGCCTTTTTCTATAAACCTAGAAATCCTCTGTTGAGACTTTAGTGACCGAGGGAGATACATATTTCCTAGGTCTTTTCTCTGTTGGTGCCTGAGGGGTATAAGTCTCTGCAATGTTGGTAGAAGGGGGATGTTGTTCGGTATCTATCAGAGTGTTCTCCTCCCACTCTGTCTGGTTCATGAACTTCTCGATATCTAGTTTGGGAACATGAGCATATGGAGAGATCTTATTCCTTAGTCTAGTTTCTTCAATGATACCACAAGGATTGTAATGCCATGGGAAAATTTGCTTGAACTTCATCTCCAGTAAAAACTTGTTTGCTTCTTCTCTTGTGGTTCTGCTATTGCAAATGAAAGAACCTATTTGACCTTTAATCCTGAGCTGTTGTTTCCTTTTAAAGACCACAAAATGAATATCATCAGATTTGATCTTTTTTTTGAAGTATTCTAGGGAAAATATCCTGACAGGAAGGAAATTTGGTAGCTTGTAAGGAGCCAACTCACACCCATAGACTATGATCTTTGTGTGGCCTTGGTATAAATACCAATCCCCTATTTTAGCAAGGTCTGATGGGTGCAGGATCCTCTGAATTTCTTCATTTATTACGAGCTCTTCCTGCCTTCTTAACATGCTTACCATTGGATGATAAAATTGGTCGAAGAAATTCTTAAAAATGAAATCAGACGAGTTCCTCCTTACCAATGATGTCTATGCTGTAACCGGCTGTGGACTACCTTCTATGTCAAGCTTATGTAGGAGAAAAGAAAACTTCTTTGACTGGAAAAACAAGAACATGTAGGCCAATATTGATGAATACCAGAACATTCCTTCGGTGGGAAATTTGAAGAGTTATTTGTGAATGTTATTGGCCAAAAATTGGATGAAGTTGAACTGGGTAGTGGATTTCTCTTCGGTGGAGAAGATGGACATGAAACCCAGGATGGGTTCATACACCCACTCATATGAATAATACCTGAGAAGACAACATAGACAGGAAATTATTTGGTTTCCTTTTGCTGAAAACATGGAGGAATGGTAAGGGGGATTTTTCTTGGGGAATTGGGTACTCTCAGAGAGGAATAGTTTGAAAATTTGTGTTCTTTGGGGAAATAATAACTTTTGGTACATTTCGGTTAAAATTTCTATGGTGAAAGGGGAAAAGGATTCGGATCTGGGAACTTGCATCATCTGGTCAATGGCTTCGGGTGTAATGGTAAAAAAGGTCTCTCCAGATGATGAGACGATAGCTATGTGACTGGGAAGATAGTGCACCTAACACTTGAGGGTGAACTCGGGAAAATGGTGAATTTGGGGAAAAATATAAAGTGGGAGATTGGACTGCCAAAGTCCAATCTTGTCACTCTGTTCTAGGAAGGTGTCTCTGAACCATGAGTGTAAATCAAAAAATTGAATTAGAATTTGGGTTCTGAGATAAGGTAATCTTTTTCGGCTAGAGAGATTCGATCGAGGTTGATGGGATGTAGGAGGAATGGGTTTTCATCGATCTCTGAGTGTTTGGACTTTCCCGCCATCACTTTGACTAGTACCTACAAAAATCTGAAAGAGAACGATGTTGACTGTAATGTCCAGAGATTCAGGGAGGTTGAAGGAGAAAAGGTGAGGAGGACGATGATTTGAGCGACGTCTGGATCGTGAATGGTGAAAAACGAGATTATCTGAATGAATGGGTATCCGTTGGGGTGCAGGGGACAAGTCAACATGTTTAACGGATATGTTTGGCTACATTGATTGGCCAACAGATATCTTAGGGATGAGGTGGAGGGTAAAAGATAGGTGACGGGTTCGTGAGGATGACATGGATGATAGGGAGTGGAGGACAAGTGAATGGGATGTGACGTGTTACTGGTGATTGGGGAGAAAAAGGTATGCTAGTAGAATAATGACGCATGACTTGTAAGCGATAGTAGTGGAGTGTGACATCATGAGGCAATAGTGGTATGGAAAACTAGTATGGTGGTTTGCTTGGATGGGGGGGTAGGCAGTAAATGGTTTGGAGCAAGGGGGGTCTGAGTTAACACAAACGTGCCACGTTAGGATGGAGCCTGCCGTAGAATACCACCAACTCGGACTCCCCCCTGTTGGGCTCTAAAGATGTCTCAAAATATAACTTGCAAAGGGACAACAATCGTAACAAAAGGAACAACAATCGTTCCATTCAAATGAACAACAAAAGGAACAACAATCGCGACAAGGGAACGACAGTCGTTATATTGGGCCAAACTAATTTTGTATTAACTGAGTTGTAGTACTTGCCCAACTATCTAATTTGTCAACCCGGGGTTCGTAAACCGACGAAGCACACGCAAAGTATATGCAATATTGAAGTGAGAGTAATCTAATCGAATGTTTAAGCTATGACTAAAATTGAATCAATAATCTAACACACGACTGAAATAAACTAATTAATATAACACACGAATTAAATTGAATCATTAATCTAACACATGACTGAAATCGTTAATCTAACACACGACTTGAAATTAAATTAATCTAGTTGCGTAAATGAAATTAATCTAGGAATGGGAAATTGCGTGAACGAAATTAATCTAGAAATGAAGAACCACATGAAGGAAGCGCAGATACAACAAGTAAAGAGTTGAATGGCATAACAACATATGAGAGCCCTCACCAATGAAGCAATCTTACATTCAATAATCAAATCAATCTTCATAATAGAATAATGAAAGCATGAAAACCAAAACCATGAATCAAAGCTAAGAATCCCTTTCTCTTTAGAATCCTAATGACTACTCTAATTCTAAGTACATAATCTAACTCAATCCTAATTGAATCCTCATGAAGAGAAAGCACTTTCTTTTATACATGAGAGCCTTGAAGATAAGATAACCATCTCATAATTACAGATCCACTATTCTCTCAACCTATTTCCCATTATTACCAAATATAATCCCTTCAAATCCTCACACATATCTCTCATATATCTTGGATAAGATATTCCAACCAAATCTCCATGATCTTCTCCTTGGAATGGGCTTGAATTATCTCCTCAAATATTGAAATGGTGGAGGAAGTATTCGAGAAGTCCTTTTGAATTAATCATTCTCATATTCCTACACATTACAAAGCTCACACATTTTTGAGATATATATGAAAACATGTCGATTTTCTAACATTTAATCACAAATTCCCTTTTAATACTAAAATGAATAAAGTGGAAAATAATAAGGTGAAACATAAGAATATTTATGGAAATGATGTCATGAAAGGTTAATGGGGCGATGAAATGTGAAGAATAATGAAGGGAAAGGTGGATGAGAATAGGACATTTCTGAGCCCCAACACCCCCCCCCCCTCCGTTAAAGGTAGAACGATCAGGGGGGGTCCGATATTACCTATCAGTTGTAGATCTGAGCATCGTTTGCTCAGTTGTTGATCTAGACGCACCATTTAATCATAGAGCGTGAATCACATTACATTGAAAAAACTTAGGATAGCACCATTTTGTGGGTTTTTTGCACTGGTTCTTTTCATTTTTCCACCAAGGGGTTAGAACACAACCTTCTAACATCAAAACAAAGAATCTCATCCAACTTTATGCTTGTTTTATTGAAAGGAAATCTAAACTAACCTATGTCCTAATCTATTTACCTAACACATTTAACCCAGATTAGGTTGTTGGGCTAAAAATTACTCTACCCTGGGGCTATTTGATCAATTTTAAATGGTTTGATCAAATTTATTCACTAGCTAATCTAACTAACCTGGCTAAGATTAAACAGTTTAGCCAAGCTTTATTCACTAATCCTATCGACATAAATTCAAAATACATGACCATGGTTAGACAGTATGGATCAAGACATTCTTATTGCATGGGGTTCATCATTTTATTTCCATACCCTTTTTTATTCTTTCTTTCTTTTTCTTTTTCTTTTCTTTTCTTTCTTTTCATTTCTTTTTTTTTCTTTTGTAAATTATTTGCAGAATGAAATATTATTTACGACTAAAAATACAACAAGAGTAAACAATTTCCAGTCACTAGTTGATCCTATGAAATGCAGGTTTATAACATCCCCCATAGGTGTTTTTGAAATTGAATGCAATAAAGAACCACATGGCATTTTCCCCAAGAATCTCATGTAACTACTTATTTCTCTATAAAATTCCAAGATGGGAAATAAATTATAATACAAATACTTATCCCCTTTAGTCTCCCTCTCTTGTGGAGTCATATCCCCCTATAACTCTTGTCTTTGTCCTTCTAACAACAAATGATGTATTTTATTATTTCGATTGTTCAAGGTATTACAATTCATAGGCACTTCGGCCTCTTTTAATTGTTCAGGAACTCCAACCTTTCATCAAATAAATAAAATACATTATTTAATTTGGGGACTCAAAACTGGGGTATTACACAACTTATATAGTCCCACCGTTATCCATTCACTCACAATCTCTAATCTATCAATCACGGGGTTCCAAAATTATAAAAATGGCCTTCTTCTTGAGCTTTCCAATGTTACAATATCCATGATTTTCCCTTACTAGGTAGATCCACCATCCACATAGGTTTCAGTTATATAGGTAGTATTTCATGTCTTCATTATGATTCACTTTCATTTCTATATCCAAGACATTTATTTATGTAACTTTTTTATTTCAATGGATCTTTCGTGTAGTCCATCGAAACGTGATTACTTTTCCATACCAACATTTCACTCCAACATCCACAACATTGGGAAGTGTTTTCAAAATAATAATTACTAATAATTCAATCTTTTCAACTATTAACATCATATTTGCAATAATATATGGAACAAATATACATTCACACCTTGCATGCAAACATATGTGTCATCATATATGTGTGGATAATGAAACTATCAACCAATTGATCCATCTTCACATTGATTAAAAGATACCATATTCTCATGTCATGCATTCTACCATGATGAGTTGGAAGTTATAGCTAACACCTTGACACATCATCTAGACACCTCCCCAACACTTTCTTGACCATATGTACACCTTCCTCTTCATCCCAACACAACATCAAGTATATTCTATCTTTGCTAAATAGTCCCTCAGGCATACTAGAAGGTATTTCTTTTCTTTGCTTTGTAGTCCCTCAAGAAGCCCTTCCTCTCTAAATGTGTTCTCAATGTTGGTAAGAAGGTTACAATCCAAGACACCAAAAAAAGTAGGAATACCATTTGACAGTTGTGTATATCCATATCCTTTCCATATCCAACAATACAATGGCCTTATACATGGCTATCTCACATGGCATTTTAAATCTCACAATAGGATCATAAGTCCTGAATTGTGTTGGTTATTGTTTCATAACCAACACTATATGGGAAATCATTTTATTTCATATGAATTGATTCTAGATTTTAAACAATCTTAAATTCTTAATGATTTTTTCCTCTACCATATCCCACTCAGGTTTTTTTCACACAATGCATTCAACCACACAAGCATATTTAGTTATGACAAAAATCATAACTAAATGAATTCTTACATAAATTCTCTTTATCATATATGCAACATATACATACTAAATCCCTACTTACATGGATCCCATCCTCATCTTTGATGTTACCTAATCAATTGGTGTCTTATATAGGCTCGCAAACTCCTTCCACCAACCTTTGGATCAACATTTATGGTCCCTACCATTTCTTCACAAGGTTGGTTGTCATATAAGATAACATCATTAACATCTTCATCCATGCTATCAATATTTCTAGTTAGACAATTATATCAATCATATTTAATCATCATGCCATACTGTTAGCGATATTTCTTGTAAGGGGGTTAGAATGCAAAGAGCGGGTTAAAAACCCACTTATCCTAAGTTCCACACGCAATGTATACCCGTGGTAAGCAGCAAACAGATCTGGATGGCAATGATTCAAGCTCCCGGCTCAACGACGCACATGGGATTCTGAAGCCCCCCAGCCATTCTACCTTTAAGCGGAGGGGGGGGGGTCTGGAATCGAAGGTGCATCTCTCCGACGGCTGCAGATCAAAGCGCCCAGATCAACGACGCACAGGAAACCTGGGCATCCTCTGTCATTCTGCGATTAACCAGCGTGGGCCCCTTCCCTGTCATGTCATCTTTTGCGCCATCTATTCTCTTCCTGGCCGAGCGATGAGGCTCGTGCCCTTTTTCCCTTTCCCCATCCTATGACATCTATCGCTTCCCCCTCTCCTGGTCCACATGGTCCCTTTCCCATCTCACCATCCATCCATCGCCTGCCATGTGTCCCGCCTCTTTCCACATCAGTCTCCCACCGCAAGTGCACCCATTATGTCTTGTATCCTTCTCCTTCCACTTATCGTCTTCCGCCACATGTCTCCCCCCGCCACCTCTCTTACACCTCATCGCTTCTTTCTTTCCCCTCGCAGTTTTGGCCCCATCATTCCGTTGTTGTGCCCCATCTCTCGCGCTGACCTCCACGTCTATGCACCATATCGCTCATCTAATACAGGTGGCAGCGCAAAAGGGTCTTCCACGTCACAGAAGTGTCGAGTTGGCTGGGCCGTCCTCAATCCCGATGAAGCAGTTATTGAAGCAGTTGGTGGTGGTTAGACATCGCCTCCGCCATAATGGGAAATCCCGGCAATGAATTAAAGGCACGTCGATTTGCTGCTAGAACTATCAGGAGTTTGATTGCGTCTGCCATAAGTTGCACAATCTTTCATAGACTGCAGATGTTGACTGTTAGAAGCCATGCAGATGCAAAGCTTTCAATGCAGTGTTTCGATTCCACTGCTGTTGTTGTTCTAAGTATATGAAGGTGTTTTCACCATTTTTGTATCTATCCATGGTAGAGCTAAGATCCCGACTGTGAAGTTTTAACAAACATTCTAGTTCTCTGGGTTGTGTATCTGTGTTTGAGATTTCTTGTTTTATGACAAACAGTTCTCCTTTTTCCATCTATGTTTTCATCTCATATCAGAGAGTTCATGATCGAATGCTTCGCATGAATTAGCACAATTATGTTATGATAAATGATTTGTTGTTGCATTACTGTTTTCTCTGGTTTCCTGCATTTGGGTGTAAGAAGATCTTGCTCCTTAATTCTTTCTTTCACAGTCTGTTAGGAACTCGTTGTTTATGACAGTCCTTTTCACTCCTCTCGAACAAGTCTTCCCCCTACTCACCCTTATTACAACTCACTGTTTGGAGTTTATCTAAGACCTCACTCGCCCATGCATGCCTGGCCTAGTTTCTGAGTTGAGACGATATCGTTCCGAGTTTGCTTCCATTTGATCACCCTTTCATAAAAAAATCGTGACATTAAACTGATGGGTGTCAGGCTCTACTCCTACAAGCAATCCAGGAGTGACTTCTGACGCTAACATTTCTGGCGCCGTTGCCGGGGACAAAGTTGAACATTTTCCCCAGATTTGAACGACAAAGATCAACTGATTCTGAAGCTGCATCGGATATCAGAACTTGAAGATTGCTACTGTGCACCTGGCGACTCCATTGTGACGACTCCGCTGGGGAGAACCTGCNCTCTCGAACAAGTCTTCCCCCTACTCACCCTTATTACAACTCACTGTTTGGAGTTTATCTAAGACCTCACTCGCCCATGCATGCCTGGCCTAGTTTCTGAGTTGAGACGATATCGTTCCGAGTTTGCTTCCATTTGATCACCCTTTCATAAAAAAATCGTGACATTAAACTGATGGGTGTCAGGCTCTACTCCTACAAGCAATCCAGGAGTGACTTCTGACGCTAACATTTCTGGCGCCGTTGCCGGGGACAAAGTTGAACATTTTCCCCAGATTTGAACGACAAAGATCAACTGATTCTGAAGCTGCATCGGATATCAGAACTTGAAGATTGCTACTGTGCACCTGGCGACTCCATTGTGACGACTCCGCTGGGGAGAACCTGCTCTATCAATTGTGGCTTCGAGAGGCAGACACACAAGGTCTAATCCACACTTGCCATTAGGTACACCAGAAGATGACTCAGAAGTAGTGCACAGAAAGGGAAAGAGCTCTGCAAAAGAAGTTTCCATCCCTGAAACAGGTAATACGCCAGCCCCTTCTATGAGAAATCCATTTTCTTATTCTCAGCTTCCTAGTCGTCCTTCCTCTGAGGTTTCCCGTTTTTTGAACTTCGGGAGTGTTCCTGTTGAGTTTTCTCCTCCTGGTCTAGTATCAGAAAGAGAGATCCTTGTCACTCCCCCCTCCCTGGAAGTTGTGCCTCAACACAGACCTCAAGCCTCTGAAGGTTTCACGACCCCTCATTTGATTGCTACTATTGCATAGAAAGAAGCATCTGCACATTTAGGTCCCTTAGCTCTCTCTTTGTTTTCTCCGTTGTATCCTCCAAGAACCTCTTTTCCGACATCTCCCATCCACACTCCTTCTCCTCCGATTTCTCCCACACCTGTTGTTCCCATGGCTGGTGCTAATCCCCCTCTGAATAGAATGGATGCCACAATCACTGCTAGATATGCTCCTTTAATCCTACCCCATCCTATGAATCCCCTCCCCGCTGGAGATTATTTGAAATACATGCCCAAGTTCACTGGAGAAGGGGACATAACTGTAGAAGAGCACTTGGTTGCTTTCTACAGTTATGCAGACAATCTAAATATTGAAAATGAAGATGTCTGGATGAGAGTTTTCGTCCAGAGCCTGGATGGAGAGGTAAGGAAATGGTTTAGAGGATTGGCCCCTGGATCTATTGCTGGCATTGAAACCTTGGATAACGTTTTCCTGAGGCAGTGGGGAGACATAAAAGATTTAATGTATTACATGACAGAGTTTGGGTCGCTGAGGAAAATGGAAGGAGAGCCTGTCTCTGACTTCTCCAAAAGATTTAATAATATGTACAATAAGATCCCTACAGAGATAAATCCCTCAGAAGCCTCTGCCCAAATTTCATATGCTGGTGCATTTGATCCTGATTTATGCCTGCTATTGAGAGAAGGAAGAGCTACCTCCCTAGCTCAAATGCAAGACGCTGTCGTAGAAGTGGAATCTAACATGTTGGCAGCTGACAGACTGAGGAACAAAGATGATGCAGACAGAAGAAAGGGAAGATCTGAAGCCTCAACTTCTGGCCCATCGTTGCCCCACCCTCAAGTGAATGAATTGACCGAGATGATGAAGTTTCTGACCGAAGAGATGAAGATATTGAAGGTGGAAAGGAAGAAAATGTATAAGGGCCCTCAGAACACCGAAAATAAAGAAGTTTTCAGGAGGCCAAATAATATTGCTCCCCCAACTATGCACAGAGAAAGGGGAAGAGACAGAGAAGACCAGAGAATTCAGGCCCCTTTTCAGAACAATTTTGTGGCCGATGAGGAGGAAAGAGAAACATATGAGCTTGATCCTGAAATCCACTGCTTAGAAGAAACTCCTCCTTTTCCTCATCTCACTCAGACGGCTTATGAAGAGTCTCTCATGGATAGTCAGCTAAATGAATTAAGCAAGGGAGACAAAGCTAGTGGCGGTCGAGGCAGGTACAACCTGAGGTCCAACAAAAGGGCAGCAACACCCGATGTTCCTGAGCAATCCACTAGAATAGAGAAACCTGCTAATGAAGTAGCAGACATTCACAGAGGTTAAGAAATCTCAACCCCTCTCTCCCATCGTCCATAATCATGTTCCTGAAATAAGAGAAATCCTAAAGCCTATATCTTATTTCAATTTCGAACATGAGATCCAAAAGATCAGAATTCCTGTGCCACTCACTGAGTTAATTAAACACGGGGAATTCAAAAAACGCTTCTCCAAGCTGTTGAAATATGAAGCCTCATACCCTCTCACAGACTCCATAAACCTCCAAGATGAAAGGCCTGTAGTTGTCCTAGGTCCCATGGTAGAATATAGAGATGATTCATCCCCTCCCTTCTACACATCCCTGAACATACATGATAAA